>JASEVX010000675.1:0-22386 GCA_031761405.1 Serripes groenlandicus | reverse complement strand
ACAGAAAATCCCCTAAGGAGGCGAAAGTGTCGGCCGGATCAGTCTGCGCGGACAGCACAGGCTGATCTGGTCGATACATTACGCAGATGTCTATCGCCGCAGCCTGCATTTTGGGGCATACATAAACTAATTTAGAACGTCGTGAAGGAGGTGGCCCGTCGCGCTCTAGAAACCATGTGTAGTTGATTGTTGATGGTAATGATAGCACCTACTGTCGGATGGAGTGGGGCTCCAAGAAAACCGACCTTAACCGTATTAATACTAATTCTAACACATATGATCCGTCCCGCGAGAAAACCAACATTATGACATCTGCGTAATATATCGACCCAGGATCAGTCCGCGCAGACTGATCCGGGCCGACACATTGCGTCTCAGGGGGATAATGGTTCCTGAAACAGAAAATCCACAGGAGACGAAAAGTGTCTATCGGGTAAGTCTGCGCGGCATGCTTAAGCTGATCCGGGTCGATACTTTACGCAGAGTCCACCATGTTCTTGTCTTGGAATATTCTAGGTATAATTGGCGAACAGTGCAGCGCCAGATCAGATTATAGCTATGATTGTGAAATACTACTTCTGCAGAATAGTCAAATTGCGTTTTACCAGGAAATCTTGTTCAAAATCGGTTCAAGTAATACTGTTACCACACTTTTTTTTTAATACAACATTTAAAAAACAACATAATAAGAGACTTTCTTTATCAGAGCTGGGCCAAAGTGATTGTATTGTTTGAAAAGATATTACGTTAGAAAGTCGATTTTGTTCGTCGTTGCTTTAATTCGGGTAATGTCAAAAGGCCGTTAATGTATTGTCCTTTCCAGCAGAGTATCTCAGTAAGCGGTAGTGTTTTAATGACATTTTAACGAGGGGTTTTCTCAAACGCGATTTTTCTTTGACCGATAAAACTCGTAACTATCAAGTAACTAAGATAAATTTCCCTACAAAAATATTATATGAATACACTTATATGATCCGCGCCAGGAGAAAGCGGGTCTTGTTTCATCTTGTGTTTACACATACTCTGTTTTTCTCTCTCTCTCTCTCTCTCTCTCTCTCTCTCTCTCTCTCTCTCTCTCTCTCTCTCTCTCTCTCTCTCTCTCTCTCTCTCTCTCTCTCTCTCTCTCTCTCTCTCTCTCTCTCTCTCTCTCTCTCTCTCTCTCTCTCTCTCTCTCTCTCTCTATTATATATATATATATATGTCTCTCTCTCTCTCTCTCTCTCTCTATATATATATATATGTCTCTCTCTCTCTCTCTCTATATATATCTATATATAATATATCTGTCTCTCTCTCTCTCTCTCTCTCTCTCTCTCTACTCCTCTCTCTCTCATCTCTCTCTCTCTCTCTCTCTCTCTCTCTCTCTCTCTCTCTCTCTCTCTCTCTCTCTCTCTCTCTCTCTCTCTCCTCTCTCTCTCTCTCCCCCCCCCCCCCCTCTCTGTCTTTCTTTCTTTAGGCGACTATCAATAACATTTACATCTGGCGAAATGTACGACTTTAAACGACGTCTGTGCACAGAAATAGACCACGACTTATCTTCACTTTCATACAGTCAACTCTCGGTACCCATCTATCAGTATTAATCAAAGACTAGTCGATAAATACAAAGGAACCTGTCAAAAGTCAGGAATGATAATATCGGCGGTAGACATTCAATGGTTATTCTCAGCTCTTTAAGGCTCCCTTTTCGTGCTGCGCGGTTTATATGTAATTGTCCTCGTATATCAAAAAAATAAAATTATCCTTGATATAGATATTTTACTTCTAACACCACGTCTTACAAATAGTTGGGGTTGTACTCTAATGCTGATAAACCCTTTCACATATACAACGAATCTGTAGCAGACGACTTTGATCGAATCTAGGCATAACTACACAGACATCTATATATTCAAGTAAAACTATTGAATTTTCAGCAAAAGGAGAAATATCTCATTTGTTTAGCTATTTCTCCTTTTGTCACAATGATTCAAACTTCGTCTAGCTCAGAGGCGTCATAAAGCGTACATACATGTGGAAAAAGGTAAGTTTGAGTTAAAGTGATTAAAAAAACAACCTGGAGAAACGATGAAAACAATTGGATTATTGAACGGTATCTATCTCATGATATAGAGTTATAAACATCGTGGGGAATAAGCAAGTAAGTGCTCCCTTACCCAAGATGAGTGTGACGTCACCAGCTTTAGATGTTTCATCTATATAAGGTAAATAGTAAGCATAATTTTATTTACCAACATACACCTTTCCCACATATAAACGCATCTTGACGTCTCTGCAGCAGACGGCTTTTGAAAACATTGTGACAAAAGGTGAAATTGCTCATAATGAGCAATTTCACCTTTTTCCACAATATTTTCAACTGAACAAAATGTTTTCAATGTCGTCTGCTGCATATTTAATGTATGCAGCAACTATGCAGCATACTTTGTTAAAACGCATGCAGGCAAAAGTATTGAAAGCCTTTATGATGAAACACTCTGGCTTTGGTGAAATTGGTCATTAAGAGCAATTCATATTTTCGCAACTATGTTTTCAAAAGACGTCTGTTGAAAATGTGTCCGAAAGCGTCTACACGTGGGCAAGGTTTCATATTTTGGTCACCTATGTCAGCTCACCTTCCGACCGCCTCGGTGGTGTAATGGTTAAAAGTCCGTCTCGGTGGTGTAATGGTTAAAACGTCCGTCTCGGTGGTGTAATGGTTAAAACGACCGTCTCGGTGGTGTAATGGTTAAAACGTCCGTCTCGGTGGCGTAATGGTTAAAACGTCCGTCTCGGTGGTGTAATGGTTAAAACGACCGTCTCGGTGGTGAAATGGTTAAAACGACCGTCTCGGTGGTGTAATGGTTAAAACGTCCGTCTCGGTGGTGTAATGGTTAAAACGTCCGTCTCGGTGGTGTAATGGTTAAAACGTCCGTCTCGGTGGTGTAATGGTTAAAACGACCGTCTCGGTGGCGTAATGTTTAAAACGTCCGTCTCGGTGGTGTAATGGTTAAAACGACCGTCTCGGTGGTGTAATGGTTAAAACGACCGTCTCGGTGGTGTAATGGTTAAAACGTCCGTCTCGGTGGTGTAATGGTTAAGACGACAGTCTCGGTGGTGTAATGGTTAAAACGTCCGTCTCGGTGGTGTAATGGTTAAAACGACCGTCTCGGTGGTGTAATGGTTAAAACGACCGTCTCGGTGGTGTAATGGTTAAAACGACCGTCTCGGTGGTGTAATGGTTAAAACGTCCGTCTCGGTGGTGTAATGGTTAAAACGTCCGTCTCGGTGGTGTAATGGTTAAAACGTCCGTCTCGGTGGTGTAATGGTCAACACGTCCGTCTCGAGAGCGAGAGACCCGGGAGGGTTCGATCACTGGTCGGGTCGTACCACATACTTTAGTAAAGGTAGAACTGGCGTCCCTCCTTAACGCACAGGGTCGCGGGCATAGCATTACGAGCTGGTCCTAGGATTAACCGTACTGATGATATACACAGGGCACGCAGTGATCTGATTGACAAAATGTTGAAAGCGGCAAAAACAACATTCTAACAAATAGTTCAATTACCCATGTGTCTCCCCAAAACATTATTTTGAGACAAGTAAATTGCTGCACGTCTGCCCAAAGTAGAGAGAACGTCAAAAAGCCTTTTTTTTCTAATTGTATCAGATATTATGGATGCACAAACACAATCTTTATCGATATTTTTACGAGTTTACGATCAACTTGATTCCTCTAGAGCATCGCTAATTCTCTATCTATATTGGATGACATGGAAGTATCTGCTTTCACTAAGAATTAATAGATTGAGTGATTGGGGTCTTACGCCGTTTTCAACAATTGTTTCGTCATATCACGACGTTCTCATACCACTGTTACACACAAAAGACTTTCCAAGCAGCTGGCTACTTTTTCACATATACGATTAGTCAATTGGCGGAAGCTGAATGTCGCTTGTGGCAGCCGACTTTTGTAAAACGTCGGTAAGAACGGAAGAATAATCTCACAGGTGTAACGAAGCCTAACATATATTGGTGTTCGATAACAGCCTCGGTGGTGAAGTGATAGAGCGTCCACCTCGTGTTCCATCCCCAGCCGGGTCATACCAAAAAACTTTAAAAATAGCTGTAATGGCTATCCCGCAATGGCGCTCAGGGTTGTGGGGTCATCATGACTCGGTGGGGTCAGGATACATGTACCATATGTAATGGTAACTCACCCAGGAAACGTCGTGATATCAATAAAAACATGTTGAAAGCGGCGTACACTGTCATAAACTCAGAATTGGCGTTTGAAACATGTTTTCCATTTATAATTAGTCCGTCAGCACACAAGGACAAAATTCGATTCACAGTGTGTAAAGCAGGGTACTAACCAAGGATTGAAACCAAATCTATTAGAACTAATTCGGTAAAGCATTTCGAACAAACAGACCCTTTCTGACACCTCGGTGGATGACGACTTTTGTCACAATGTTTTCAATTGTATTCACTCTGTATCCATAGTTTGGCAATGAAAGAGTTACAACTATTGTACTAGCGATATTGATAGGGAGCATAAACGGTGTGGAGAGACTAAAACCACTAGGTCACCTCGTATTGTAAATTAATTCAGTTACCAAACAGTGACGAATGCATTGGTGCTTCAAGTAGCATCATAGGTCCAAGTTGAAATGTTGGTATAGTCTTTTCGTGACAAATACATATAGATTTGTTTGCGGCACTCGTACAATCAATTTAGCAAATACATTGATTGATTGAATGTTTGATTGATTGATTGAATGATTGATTGAATGATTGGTTGATTGATTGATTGATTGATTAATTGATTGGGGTTAATCGCCGTTTTTACAAAAATGTGGAGAAAGGAGTCATTTCTGAGCACAGAGAACGCCTCCAAAGTGTTATAGTTTTCGGACCTGGTTAAACATAACCAAAGAACAATTTGAAATAAAATGATGAAAACAGACACTTATGATTATCATATTTTATTTAAATATGGGTGGATGGACATTTAATCGATAGCTAAACGCATACGTTAAATAGACAATGAAATTCCTCAACCAATAATGGACTTGTTTACAGATGTATTTAACATTCGAGCCATACTCGACTGTCAAACCCTCTCTCACTTACATACATATTTGTCACGTACATCTGCAACATACGTCTTTTGAAACATTGTGACACAAAAAGAAATTGCTCATGATAAACAATTTCTCCGTTTGCCACAATGATTTCAACTGTTTTCAATAATTTTGCTATCATTTATAGAGAGTTTCATCACTTAACCTGCAATTTATCGAAGTCAATTGCTGCAAATATGCTGCATGTGGGAAAGGATTAATAATAAAAATATAAACTTAAATAAAGAAAACATCTTTAAAAGAATAAAACGACATATTTGTGACGATTTTTAAAACATAGTGGCGTTTTACCAGTTGAATTTAAAAAATGTTAACCATATTGTTTTGTTGATCCCTGCATTCAGAAGGTTAACACTTATAAATATATATCTGTTATTCTTATCCAAAATAGACCAAACTACTGTGCGTAAATTGGATCTGACGACACAGTATACAAAGTCGTCTATAATTTACCCTTATCTTTTAGATATTCATGAGAAATTGTTCGTTTTCTGTCCAAAGAAATCAACCGATACAAGCCAAAATCGAACATTCGGCCATAATCGCTTCTTTACCAGTATATTTATTATAACACCTAACGGTTTTTGTATATATAATTTGACTGGCTAACGCAAAAGGTCAATCTCAAACAACCTGAAGAAGGCAGTCATCAGATCAATAGGAGCATTTACAATTACAGCGTTTATGTCTGGTTATAATATGTAATGTAATGTATGCATGCAGTAAAAACTGTACGCACGCAAGGGAACCGTCTGAGTCTACACATTTCCTCCATATAGCACATATGCAGCAGACGACTTTGAAACATATATGAAAGCACAATTATTGAATAAAGGTGAGATTTTTGTGAGAAAAGGAGCAATGCCACTATGTTTTTGAAGATCGTCTTAAGAATTTTCAACTAACATAATGATCTGACTATAGAGTATCATTAATTGTATACATGTATCTTGACAAATTCTTAATTGAATATACTTAAACATGATTTTAACCAAAAATATTTACATTGAAACAAAGATAGAGCCTTAAAATGCGACGTATTTATTCGCCGATATCATATGACCAGACGAGTGAATCCCGACCAGTCTATATCTCCGCACAGCCTGATCGGGATTTTCTTTGTTCTCTAGTTAGTACACACAAGCATCCTGGGAGCACCTGTACAACTTAAGTCAGAAGTCAGAAGGTCGGTTTTCGTATGTATGCCTCATTAGAGGTGGGGTTTATTAAACTTTGAATTACATAATTTTCAATTTAAGTTTAATCGATATTTGATAGATCGGGCAGGGATACAGATAAGAAGCTTTTTTGCTTAAAAAAGCAAAATAGTTGTCAAAAAAGCAATTATTTTTAAAATGATGAGAACTCAAAATCAAATAAAAAGTAAATAAAGCAATTGTTTATATTTGTGTTGCTTAAATATTTTACATTTAATAAAACAAGATCTAAATGTAATACAAAATATCTTTGACTTGATGTGAATGAGTTTATTACTAAACTTCGATGTACACTGTGCATACGGAATAAATCAAAACTAAATTTAAAAAGTGTCTGGATGAATGAGGAATCCGCAAATATATAGAGTTGCCAACAATTAGAAACATTAGTTAAACATCATTGAAATATTGTGAGAAAAGGAGAATTTGCTAATTTTGTTTCCCTTTGCCAAGATGATTTCAAGTCGTACAAAAAAGCAGTTTCAACAACATGATGGGGTAAAATTATACCTATTACTTAAATGGAAAAAAATAGCAATTGTCTAAAAAAACAATGGGGTAAATACCCAATTCACTAAAAAAGTTATCTGTAGCCCTGTTTAAGATCTATAGTAGTCTTGGGCTTTATTCAGCTTCATCTAACATACATATTTAAACCGAATGGACAAATTAAATAACAGTGTTCAGCTATTACACGTCCGAGTGGTCGGTAAATATGTACTCTCCCCTGGTAGGTCACATTGAGACATAGAAACCTTTTTAACTCACTGTAAGGAGTTATGTTTAAGTGAGACACGCGCCATGACTTTATCCTTTCCCATATACAGATTCCTCTGCAGCAGATAACCATTTATACTCGTGCGTACTTTAAGAGGTTATACATATTTTTTCAAAAAAGTTCTTCAAAGTCATATATTGCTGAATTGTTGTATCAAGTTTTAACGCTATTTTTAATTGTTCTATCATCTTATTCCGAAATGAAATATTTGAATTGCCAAAGTCAATAATTGATCTCTCTGTTTAAACGTACTCCCGAACACACCTATAACCCTTTCCCCATACAAAAACTCTGCAGCAGACGACATTGATAGTAAGTAGGCAAACATATTGAAATTCACTAAAAATAAAAGTACAATTATTATATTGAGTAGAACATATTGTAGCAAAATGTGAACTTGCTCAAGATGAGCAATCTCATCCTGGCTTCACTGTTTACAAAATGCGTCTGCTGCGTCAAAATGCGTCAGTAAGTGGGAAAGGAGGTTAACCGTTGTCATACGTTATCAACTGAACAATATAGATAACATATACCAATTATACACACGATTTGAACGTGGTCATACGTTATCAACTGAACAATATAGTTAACATATATCTATTATACACACGATTTGAACGTGGTCATACGTTATCAACTGAACAATATAGTTACAATATAGATACAATATACCCATTATACACACGATTTTAACGTTGTCATACGTTATCAACTGAACAATAAATAAAGATACCCATTATACACACGAATTTAACATTTGTTAAAATGTGTTTAAATAATCTTCATTTTTGTGGCGATTGGTTGACAATCGCCACAGTGCTACCAAAACAACAACAACGAAAAAAAAATTATATAGTCGTATTTGAACAATCGGTTGGATATTTCTGCAAAGGCAATTTACTCACTTCCGTTAAACCGCCATATATATATATAGTTCCATCAGTGATGCAGGCACACGATTAATAATGATAATGTTAGTGCTACTTTGATACCGGATTGGTACTAATATTTGAGATTTATCGAGAAAATATCTAAATAGAGTTAAACTATTTACATATTATCTTTCTTCATGTTTGGGCAGATAATAAATATCATCGGGTGTCTTGGGTACGCTATGCAGAGTATCATGATACTCCTGTGCCTCGTTTTATTTTTACTGTAGTCAACCGTAACCTTTTGACCTTTAACCTGATTCGGCAGGAGTTGGTTGTACTCTGATTATCTTCGTCATGATTTGGCAGATAATAAATATCATTGCGCGTTCTGCCTTGCAAATAACGACAACTCTGGTGATACTCAAATCTGGAAATTCCAAAAGGTTCTATAAATAGCTCGCGAGACCAAAAACCAGAAAAGCTTGTAAATCTCAATATTATAAACGCTTTATTTTGTACTTGTTTAAATATATGAAAGCGTCTAGATAATAAGACTGGTTTACAAAGGTTTAAAGGACACACGATGGCAGTGTGTACACACGTTATGTATACACGTCTGCACGTTCTAGAGTCAATTAGCAATCAATGCTGACAGTGTAGCCTAATTGAGTTTGAAGATCTAGCATTATAATATATGCCTATATTTTCATAAATTAAACAGTTTGGCAAATAGTGAAATTGTGCTTTTGGAGCATGTTTTGTGTTTGTTTTTGCACTCACATTATTCGAAGCAGTTTAACAACCTCAGAGACATATAAATACACTGTGACAACCCTCAATCATGCAATGTGAAGGGACTAAATTGAACAGACCTGTTTAATATCGGACATAATTGAAACAAACACCAAACTAATGGATACTGTTTTCTCTCCTTTCTTTAGTCATTTCTAAAGTGTAAAATATATTTTATCTTAATATGGCCTAACGACCTGGTGATAAACATGTGATTACCCAAACAATTTAGATTACAAATAGTCATTTTAATGAGCTAAAACGGTAGTCTATCGAATACCAACTAGATTTTTCATAACTTTGGAATGGCCTAATTTTGAACACATCATGACCAATTTCAGAACGTAACTAAATAATCACCAAGACAACATTCTGGCAAACTAACATTATTCTACTGTCAAAAGATGCAGGGTTGATACATTCTCAAATATACCCGCACCAGAGTCATCGCAAGCCCTACACCGATATACTGCTTGTTACTTTGCAGGATTTTCCATACGATCGCCACTACAGTGCCATTGGCGCTTTGATTGTATATAGGTCCCAAATAGTCCCTAAAAAATGAGAAATGAGTGTATACCATCACCAGAATGTATTGAAAATATGATATTGAGTTTAAATTCATTGTAAATGTGTGTAGGATGTACTGGAAATGATTAATTCGATCACGTTTAGTAGTTCGACCTTGTTTAAGTGAAAGTAGAGAATTCTAAACACCGGGTTTGTCCGGGCCCGATTTGGTAAAACCATTTTCGCCTGGTGAGTTCTTTCTTGCATAAGGCATGACTACCAATTTTCTTTGGATTGTTTTAATGCTTAGAGGTAACTCTTTTCAATGATATTTGGTGTTCTACACGAGAAACGCTTAGAAAGTGTGATCAATTTACATGGAAACAAAGAAGGAATCTATTTGGTGTATTGTAACCTATATGAGAATAGTTACGTAGAAATAGGAGTTACCTGTCCATTACAGAACAGAGCAATCAACTTGATCTAGGAATGAACGCGTACAATTCATTTAATGCAAGAAGTTAAATACTTCATGTAGTAATTTTATTTACAGAAATGCATACTTATAAGATTAAATTCAATGTGCCAAATCTGTGATTAGTAAACATAGTATGTGGTTATCATTTTGTAATTATTTGAATCGTTGAAGTTTTGAATAAAATACTAGTAGTATTTACATTACTATTGAAGATGTTTGAGTTTGTTTACATTCTTCAATTGATGTTCTAAGGACATCTTGGCAAATCTTCTTTAATATACGTTTTCACAAGAAGATTACTCTGATCACAAGAACCCTGTATATCTATATTATTCAGATTCCATGACCTCAAATATGATAGTTTACACGTACAATCGGTTTTGCTGCCTAAGTACAACTCTTCAAGCTTATCCAATCCTGTCAGAGAGGCGGGTAAGAGGCGAAGTTTTGTATTTGAAAGATGAAGTCTGACCAATGCTCTGTTCGTTGTAAACGCTTGAGACGATATGTACTCGATTGGGTTATTAGTAAGATCCAGATATGATAAGTTGATCAACTTTTTCAAATCTGAATCTTCTACGGATACTATTTGATTGCTCATCAATAGAAGTTGTGTAAGAGAGCTCAGCTTGTTGACAGCTGTTGGTATTCGTGTAAAATTGTTTCCACTCAAGAACAGAGTTTGCAAGGAAGTATTACTGGGTATTGTTTCAGAGTCTATGTATGACAGCTGATTACCATGCATACTTAAGAAACTCATCGATGGAAAGGTTTCGAACATATCTGGTATATATCGCAGGTTATCTTCATCAAAACTGACCAAACGAACATGTGTTAAAGGATTAGGACATGGTTCAAACACTCTACTATTAATACGTATGTTGGTATCGTCAGAAAAATAAAAATAGTGAAGCTTCTCTAAGTGGCAAATAGAAAACGGTATTTTTTCTAATTTCGATTTGGTAATAATCAGATCTTGTAGTGTCTTTTTAAACCCTTCAAATGCATCATAATCGAGAGAGTGCTGCTGGACATTAGGAAGGTACAGATCTGTTAGTTTGTGTAAATAATTAAGTTCTATCGGCCATGTTTGGATATATTTCATGTCTAAATGAAGCTTAGTAAGAGTCCTACCTAGAGCATGGAGTACAGACGCGCTAGTGCTTAGTGTGACTATTGGATTGTCTTGGAAATACAGGGATTTCAACCTAGTCAACTCTCCGAGAGCCGAAGGGATTGCTGTAAACTTGTTATAGTCAAGGCCAATGTATGTCACACTGTCTGCAATGCCGTTAAACGCATATGGGGCAATACTGTTCAGATTGTTACTGTGCAGAAACAATAAGATATTTGTCGTATTTGACACGGTAAGATTGCTAAAAGAGTCAGAAGGTATCGTTGTAAACATATTGCCCTCGAATCTGAAATGCATTGAGTACTCTGATACATTAGCAACTCTCAATCGTGGGAAAGTCGTCAAACCTTTGTGTCCACATCCTACATATGAATCAGAACAGGTACACGGAGGATAAGTCAAGCACTGGTCATGTTCAAGGAGAAACTGGAAAGACCGATTCACCAGTGACATCCATATCGCTACCTATAAAACAATATTATATCATTATACCATTGGTTAATTGGTCGCGACGAGAGAGTTTGATGAAGGATTGGTCGTGTTCTAATCACGGCTCACATTTTGGATAATTAACAATAGTCTAAAATCATTCGACTTCCAACTATAGTCTTACTCTCCATGTGGTAAAGTAATGAATTTCCGGGAGGAAATGTTGTTTGACATACTGGTCCAAAGTATTCACACGGCCGTCGTAATATAACTGTAACATATTTGTAAACGGCGTTTAACTCCGATCCATTGATAAACATACTTTTTGTTTTCAATTGTAGCTTGCTGCGCTAGAAAATCCCACATATATGATCCTCGGTTGAAACAATTGTGTACACCTTATTTAGATGAATACATGTATAATATAAAAGGTGATTTTGAACAATTTCGCCACAGTTTGCAATTTTAGATTTCTCTTTTGGTTCGTCTTCGTAAATTCCGATTGAATTCCAGCCCCTTTCTAGTCATGTAGTTGTACTTACTCTATTTAAACTTTAACGTTTAAAGAAGATCTTTTAAGTTATTTACGACAGCAATATGAAATACGAGAAAGTGTCTACACTGAATGCGTTAAAGCTGCAGGTTTAAGGATCTGAGTTTCACAATGTTTACAAAGGCAATTTAGTTAAAACACGTTGCCCAGTTACACATGCGTTTCAGGTTTGTTAGACGAATGACACTTAGTCATTCACCAGAAACGAATGGCAAGATTGTGTGGAAGACAGCGGTGCAGAGTAAGAGCGTCTGCCTCTCGTATTAAAGGGCCCTGATTCGAGTCCCGTGATGAGCGGTTCCTGGCTTTGGGATTTTTCAACACAAACGGTGCGAGTACTGGTTAAGTCTGCAGACATCGGGCGTGATTAATCTAAGCTGAAAGCTTGTTTCGCAAAAGATGTAAAATAAATAATTTTAAACTAAACTAGTAAGGATTGAAAGTCACAACCACTGAACCATAACTGACTAGGTTATAACCAGTTAAGGAAGATCCCTTGTATATTCATCCTAAATAACATCACTCACTGGCACCACGACGTGAGCTAGGATACATTGCACATGACTTGTACACTTATTATCACCCACCTGATTGTGCAGATTACATGCGACTTAGCTATTCAATGCAGTTTGATATATCACAAGTGCATTTCGTGTCAAAAAATGGGTTTTTAGTACGGACTAATTACTGTTTCATGCATCGACCTAAACATAGACATTACTCATAATCAGGATTATCTCCAGTATCAAAAGTAATATAGGCGGACAGTGAAGGGCATTGGACATGTTGCACGTATTCACATGCTTATATGAACTTTCACCGTATGCTTATTTAGGTGTTTAAGAGCCCACTAATATTTCATCGTGTATTGTTAAGGCCAGACATTTTTGTTTATAAATCAACATGTTTTTATATTAAACTTACCCAAAGTATTGTGACAATCATCATATTGCCTTTAAATTCATGTCCCCTGGCTCGCATATTTGCCTATTCCGTCAATCTGTAAAGCAGATAAAAGTAGACTATCGTCTTTTAACATCGTGTCGCAGTTATCTTGGTATTTTTTGTTTTGAATGTTTAAGATAATAGTAAAGTGTCTTGCCTGGCGTACGCTTGTCTCTGTCGTGTGTGTGGTCTTAAAAGACCGTCAGGGTGTGTTGTTCTCTTCTTGTCCGTCACTGTTTGTCAGTCTGCACCCTAAGAGAACCGGTTTAGAACTGCCTAGACATGTGGTGGGGTTATCTCCCATTATGGTCAGTGATGCGTATCTATATAGTAGACTGGTAACAGGTCCATATTCGCGTATAACGTTGCATTTAATGTGTAGTTTATGTAGGGGATATACGTCTTATTCGCTGGTGTCAGGATAAGCTTAAAAGCAGTACTTTTAATTTTACTAGGAAAAGACGTCATTTGACTGAAAACCGTTTCACATGCCATAAAATACCAAACAAACAAATACTATATGGACTAGTTAGAATTTAAATGTACATGTCCGTTTTGTTTACAATTAGAACAACGACTTTACTACTTTTCAGATCTAAGTTTGCTTAATTGATATCTAGTTATTTAAAGTATTAAACTGCCAACACTTAACAGATAATTTCGTGGAATCTTTCGCGAAAGCAATGGAGGAGTTCACGTTAATTATAATATACCGTGATTATTTTAGTTTATCATGAAATCTAAATACATAACGAGTGGTGGCAGTTAAGAGCACATACAGGAAAACATTTCGCATTACGTTATTTATCTGGATTTCGGGATAAAATAAAAAACGATCACGGTAAAAAATACATGACGTGAAATCCTCCATTGCTTTCGCAAAGAATTTATGACATTTATCTGAGATCACGGGGTCGATCCCCGACCGGGTCATACCAAAGACTTTAAAACTGGTAGTAATAGCGTTCCCTCATTGGTCTTCAGCAATTTGGGTTTCGCATTGAGACTGACTAGCTGGTGTCCGTATAAAAGGACCAGTAGTACTAATAGCTTATCCAGGAAACGCCGTGATATAACTGAACATTTGTTGACTGGAATCATAGACGAAACCTTGCACGCATTAACAGTCTTCGCTAAAAAATTCGCTTGTTTAACATTAAGAATTTGAAAAAATGGATTCGTTCATTAAGTTTGTTTACCCTTTCGAAGTTGCTTAGAACTTTTCAAAACATTGTAACATAACTAGAAACTAGAAGTCATACATTTTCCACCAGATTAAAAATGTGGATAAATTTATATCCCTTGAAATCAATAAACTGTCATTTAATATAATGTTTCCCAAATACATTGAGATATATTAAAGAGTTCCGTAAGGGTAGGGGAGGTATTAGAACAGAATACTTTGTGATGGCATTTCCAACACAGTATCAGGGAGATCAATTTTGTTTTAAATTCCATTCCTAACTTTTGTTTGAGACACTATTAGAATGCAAATATCTTGCATGATAGTGTGATGGATTATTAAAAATGGTTAAACTTACGAATCTTACGAGATTAAACGAATTTATTTAGATTTTGTTTACGTAAACAGAAGGTTATGTCAGACGTTATCAAGAAAGTCTGTAGATTAGACATGTGTGTGACATATGTCAGATGGAATAGAATGAGGTCAATCATTTCCATCGTGACATTGATTGTGCGAGATGTACTAGCACAGTTCACTTGTAGAACCTTTAAGGCGATATACCATGCAACTTTCACAACCTCATGGGAATTTCTGAAGACCGATATGTTTACTAACTCGAAGAAGTCACGCTGCACCGATACAATCGGAGGGCTGCATGCATATACTTGAATCATCGGTTATTTGGACTTTTTTTTTTAATAAACCAATATTTTCGTAAACAGCAGGCCATGTATATATTAGGGATGGCAACGAATATTAGTATTCAAATATTCGATCAAAACCTATTCGAATATTCGATTATTCAACCCATTTGTGCATGCTTACCATATATACAACTGAAACATAGTGTTAAAAATGACATGAAAAGTTCCCAATTCTCAAATCTTTTCTAAACATGATAATTCGGACAAGATCCTCGTGAAATGTGGATGTCGTTATTTGAGTATATTTGTTCCATTGTTTCCATATAATACATTTCAATATATTCTGTCAAGGGTCTATATTTTATATTATATGAAGATCTTTGAAAACCTTAAAATGTGCTCCAGTCATAGCACAGCTGCTACTTCAACACGTGTCTATGAGCCTCTTGACCTTCTGAAAATAACGTCAACACCATGTTCTTCCCAAACAACAATGATAAGGTGGCTTTTCATGTAGAACGAATCTTTAAGCCATGAGTGAAAGATTATTGGTTCTCTCTTCTAGAGACCCTTAAAGTCGGTCTTCGTTTCTGTCCGTTTGTTTGAAGGATCTAGGCTCTAGTTGTTCCTTTTGTAGTATGGTCGCCATAGAAACCACCGTTGCTATGGGCACGGGCGAAAATATTGTTTTCCTGCGAAAACTATCTCCTCCCACAGTTTTACGAATTTAGAAACCACTCGGTGTGCGTTGTGTAGCCCATCAGTTGCTACATCGAATGATCGTCCCGACTTTTGATCCGTCTCTTCGTTTTCTTAATATTTGAGTTGCCGTAAGGGGTACCATTTCCGCTTGGAAAAATCCATTCACTTTTTGTGAAACGATAACATATGTCTCCAGAGCATTCTTACAAGCGCGTGAGATTTCGGTAAACATTACGTCATATTCCTTTTATTCTTTTGTTCCCCCGGATAGATTTGAGCTGCCGCGACAAATGAAAATCACCCATATTAAATTTTTGACACATCTGCAGCAGACTTCTTTTGATAGCGTTGTGACAAAAGGAGATATAACTACATTGTGTTTGAAATTGGATTAATCAACTTTGAATAAAAAGGATTTTAAAGGGTATGAATCTTTTTTTCTTTTGTTTAACAACTTTGAAATAGAAAAAAATGTAAGGAAAGGATCGCTGATAACTGATTACGCTGATAACAAGCAGCTTCTCTTTTTCTCACAATGTTTTCCAACCCGGTCTGCTACATCTGCATTTGAAGCTATAAATACGTGGTTTGAGAATTAATTATTTTTCTTTTAAATAAGTTTGAAAAGAAGAGAAAAATGTAAGGAAAGGAGCATTGTCGATAGGCCAGTTTACCTTTTCTCACAATTTTTTCAAAGGCTGTTTGTTTTGTATCTCTCTTCTAGAGACCCTTAAAGTCCGTCTTCGTTTCTGTCCGTTTGTTTGTGGCAAGCGTAGCGCCAAAACTATTCAACGGATTTCGACCAAACTTGGTAGGGATGAAGGGGTCTAGGCTGTAGTTGTGCCTTTTGTAGTATGGTCGCCATAGCAACCACCGTTGCTATGGAAACGGGCGAATTTAGAAACCACTCGGTGTGCGTTGTGTAGCCCATGAGTTGCTACATCGAATGATCGTCCCGATATTTGAGTTGCCGTAAGGGGTACCATTTCCGCGGAAAACACAGACTCAAAGAGAGAACCATCGTCGCAGTATGCTTGTTGTGATAATTCTGTGTTGAATAATGTTTACGACGTTTTCAACAGTATGGGTGAAATATGCATATGTCTGTGTTGAATGGTGTTTAACTCCGTTTTCAATAGCATGAGTAAAAGATGAATGTGTTTTCATTGAATGCGTTTTCTAGGTAGATTACAAGTACTTTTGGTACATTTTTCCCGACACAATCCCGTCAGTGTTAATGATATCCCAGGAACCAGAGCTCAAAGGAGGAAAGTCACTACAAACGTGTTTAAATATCTCTGATCTAACCGGGAATCGAATCCTGGTATCTCGCTCTCATGATGGTCGCTTTATCAACTACACCACCGAGGCGGTTGTACCAGAGGAAACAAACCTCTTTTCGAATGTTGGCCGATGAATTAAACTGTTTTAAATTTTTAAACAATCTTATTGACACCGTTTTGTCTGTTTTGTGTTATTGTGGGTTTTCCGCCGCTTTCAACATTATTTCAGTTATTTCACGGCGACAGTTCACTTATTCACGATCACTGGGTAAACAAACGAGTACTATAGGCTAGAAAATGTGCCTTGCCAAAGTGCACTCCACAATGACGTCGTGCCGCGATTGGGCAATATCAGACCAAACTATTCCTCTATACGTATATTGGATCTGACGCAACCGCATACACGTATATTTGATCTTACGACATCGCATACACGTAAATTTGATCTTACGACATCGCATACACGTAAATTTGATCTTACGACATCGCATACACGTAAATTTGATCTTAAGACATCGCATACACGTAAATTTGATCTTACGACATGGCATACACGTAAATTTGATCTTACGACATCGCATACACGTAAATTTGATCTTACGACATCGCATACACGTAAATTTGATCTTACGACATAGCATACACGTAAATTTGATCTTACGACATCGTATACACGTAAATTTGATCTTACGACATAGCATACACGTAAATTTGATCTTACGACATCGCATACACGTAAATTTGATCTTATGACATCGCATACACGTAAATTTGATCTGACTACATCGCATACACGTAAATTTGATCTTACGGCATCGCATACACGTAAATTTGATCTGACTACATCGCATACACGTACATTTGATTTTACGACATCACATACACATACACTTGATCTTACGACATCGCATACACGTAAATTCTATCTTACGACATCACATACACATAAACTTGATCTTACGACATCGCATACACATAAACTTGATCTGACTACATAGCATACACGTTTATTGGATCTGACGACAACGTGCGAACATATTTTGGACATACACGTATGGATCTGACGGGACGGTATCGCATACACGTATATTTGATCTGACGTCATTGCATACATGCATATTGGATCTGAAGGAATTGTATATACATCTGTTTTGGTCCGACGACATCGCATACACATTTCTTGGGTCTTACGACATCGCATACATATTTCTTGGATCTGACGACATTGCAAACACGTATATTGGATATATCAACATCGCATACACGTATATTGGATATGACGCCATCGCAAACATGCATATTTGATCTGACGACATCGTATACACGTTCATTGTATTTTTTTATATTTTTCCTTCTATTTTACATTGGAAAAAGGATGCAGTATCCGTCGATATTGCGAGGATCAATATTGCACGCATTGATATTGCACTCAACATCGCATACACGTATATTGGATCTGACGCATCGCATACATGCATATTGGATCTGACGACATCGTAAACACGTTCATTGTATTTTTTGATTGTTTTCCTTCTATTTTCCATATGGAAAAAGGATGCAGTATCCGTCGATATTGCAAGGATCAATATTGCACGCATTGATATTGCACTCAGATCGTTTTCAGGTGCTGCTAAGTATGGAACAATTTCCATACAGTAACGTTACAAAGCGTTCTCATCGCACCTTTGATAATTGAGAGACCAGCTAGCTTATACTTCTACGTTGTTACTGCCTAGGGCTTAGTGCATCGCCGATAAGTGACGCCATCAAAATGGTTAAAACCACCAATAATATAAATGAAATAATAAATATCTGTGTTGGTTTAGGTTGTGTACGTATGATTGCAGACGGGACTTGAATCAGTATACAGACGTGATCTGCGAAAGGTCAGGAGTAAGGGGGGTTCCAGTCTTTGATAGTCCTTGGATAAAACTGTGGCTTATACTGTTCGCAGTACAGTGTTTTGGAACATCTTTTATAGATGACACGTAGTAAAAAAAATCGAAAGACATAGCGTTGGCTTGGTTTGTAAATATCTACGTAGTTTCTGACGTAATTAATGTGACGTGTCGATCAATAACATTGCTCGATTCTATAAACTTGTTTTGATTGTCGTTGACGATCTATTTTAAGTGTACATCAATTACACATGAACACAAAATAAAGAGGAATTCATAACTGCTAGGATGAATGAGCAAATAATTGTTTTATGGATAGGTCTTCAAATGTTTTTGTCATCCTCCGATGTGAAGTTTACTAACGCAATATAGAAGACGTGTGTTCTCTTTACTGAGCATACTGCTGGGTCAAAAGGGGTATCTAAACCGTGATAAAGAACACAAATAACCAGGCGTAAATACCACAATAAGATAGTACACGAGTTCTTAATGAAAAACACTGTTTGAAAAAGCGTTACACATCATTTTGTCGAAGATTCGATTTCGAGTCGAAAACCAAATGGGAAAAAACAATGGTGGTTCGTAAATTATATTTTCCACGACCCTAGGAACCATAGGAAAAGACAGTATAATTTCGCGATAGCACGTTAATGTTTATTTATCAAAACAATCGAAACGAGTATTAATTTTTTAAATGGTGAAGTGTTTAAAACAAACAAAACGACAACTTTTAAATAGCCAATATTAAATTATAGAATAAAAAGGTTATAATTACTTAGTAAATTGTGGCCACAACTTTTTATCTTGTGGCCACATCTTAGTAAATTTTGGCCATAACTTAGTAAATTGTGGTCACAAGTTACTAAGTCGTGGCCACAATATAAATAAAGTGTAGCGGATGTCACCTCAGTTCCCACCGTACACGACTAAGGAATCGATTGAGTTGGGACTCGTTTCTTCGGCGGAGTTCTGCCCTCACAAGCTCGGGCACAATACTTTTCCATATATAGATGCAATAACCTATAATATTGGTTCAGACTACATTGTATACACGGTTTCGATGTGATCCTATACATTACAAAATGTTAAAATTGATTTATTTGCACTGTTTTACTCAAGCTTATGTTATAAATAGATTTTACAGAACAAGAAAAAATAAATATTCAATATAAGGTTCTCAAATAATGATAGCTATTAAACTTACCAAATGATGCCGAATAAACGGAACAATGACGTCTGCCGCAATGATCGCAGACTGTCCGGTCATGTCGTTCTTATAACACGAGCTCACCACTGCGTTCAATATATCATGAAACAGAAACACATTACGCCAAAAATCCAGTATGTTTTCAGTGACGTTACGTGGAAGTCGACTTCGTTTCGTCGCATTCATCGGAAAGTTGAGTCTCTTTTGAACGCAAGGAAAGTCCATATCTAGTTTATCTACTTTATACCGCTTACCTGATTACGATATAATCATTTACCGTCTTTGTCATAATCTGATTGAAATATTCCGATCTCTTCAGAATCTAACGAGTCTTTTCCAACAAAGTGGAAATTCTTGAGGGAAAAGAAGAAATTGCTCAAAACGAGAAATTTCCCTTGTTTCCACAGCTGTTTTCAAACCTCATCTTCTGCAGCAGTGTACGTAAATATCTTTGTCAGGAAAGAGTTATTTTGAAGTGGAGATTAGGTCATAGAATATCTTCCCATTTGTCTTACACGATATTGCGATCCATATTGGACTAAGCAAAACGAAAAACGACAATTGAAGGTTTTGAAATGAAAATCACCTCGGTAATGTAGTTGTAGATCTTCCACATCGGGTGCAGATTCGATCATCCGCCGGGTCTTACCAAAAACTTTCAAAATGGTAGTAATGGCTCCCCTACATGGCGCTCAGGTTTGCAGGGTTAGCATAACGACTGACCGACTGGAAACCCAGGAAATGCCGTGATATAACTGACAAATCGTTGAAAGCAGCGTAAAACAATAAACAATCAAATTTAAAATCAATAGGGTAAATACTGACCGCCCTTGGTAATAACTATTCTGAAAGGTGCCGAACTCCAGATGGAGATCAACATTTTGAAATATTGAAAGTTCTGCAAATATTGCTCATAGTGACAACAAAGTAAGTAATAAGTAGTTCAAAACTACTTTTGTCAGTAAATGTTGGATACTGAGAATTGAAAGTCATGAGAATGTACAACATTTGGCATACTGGGTATGTCTACCCAGTAAACATGAAGCATAAACGATCGATATTTCGATGTTTGAGGAACTCGTACATGTAAGTGGAATTATTACTCTAATTTTATATCAGAATTATGATTTTAATATTCCGGACAACTTTGGAACATTTTTTAAAACCTTGACAATGAATCTATTTATGGAGCTCAGCACCCCCTAGATGCATAGTAGGGTCTCTCTCTCTCTCTCTCTCTCTCTCTCTCTCTCTCTCTCTCTCTCTCATCTCTCTCTCATCTCTCTCTCTCTCTCTCTCTTCTCTCTCTCTCTCTCTCTTCTCTCTCTCTCTCTCTCTCTCTCTCTCTCTCTCTCTCTCTCTCTCTCTCTCTCTCTCTCTCTCTACTCTCTCTCTCTCTCTCTCTCTCACTCTCTCTCTCTCTCTATATATATATATATATCTTTTTTTCTCTCATCCCTCTCTCGCTGTCCGAATATATGTCTGCCTGTCTCTTTCTCTCTTTTTCTGTCACTCCCTGTCTGTATGGCTGTCTGTCTGTCTGTCTCCCTCTCTCTGTCTGTCTCTCTGACTGTCTCTCTCCCCCCTCTCTCTATATATTCCCCCTCTCTCTCATTCTCTCTATCTCTCTTTCTATTTCTCTCTCTATCTCTCTCTCTCTCTCTCTCTCTCTCTTCTCTCTCTCTCTCTCTCTATATATATATATATCTTTCTCTCTCTCTCTCTCTCTCTCATCTCTCTCTCTCTCTATCTCTCTCTCACACTCTCTGTCTCCTCTCTCACACTCTCTATCTCTCTCTCACACTCTCTGTCTCCTCTCTCTCGATCTATCTCTCTCTCTCTCTCTCACACGCTCTGTCTCCTCTCTCACACTCTCTATCTCGCTCTTTCACACTCTCTGTCTCCTCTCTCTCCCTCGCTATATGGATGAACATTATCATCTTCCAGATGCACGTTTAGAAGTTAATGTAACGCATGTTGTTAACGCTGCTTTGAACAGAATTTCAAATCAATCATTGTGTTTCCAGTTAACTACCAATCCTGCTTGAGGTGTTTATCCTGGCACTAGCACACCAGTCACAATGCTGCCCTTCAACCATGAGCGTCAAGGAAGAAAGCCTCTATTACACGTACGTATGGTCTTTTGTATGGCCCGCTTAGTGATCGGATCGAACACAGGTCTCCAAGAGAAGCAAAAACCATAGCTAGGCGAATAAGTTACCAAGAGTGACGTGTTATTGTTGAAAATAATTTGTTAATAATCACATACATGTTGTTGGCGAATTCATCTCCTTTGTAAGAATAAATTGCGAGATAGGAATACTTGATCAAAAGAGCTTTTCTTTTCTTCGTCTCATCTCTTTTCAATTGTGCTTCGATTGATAACATTTTACTCAATTTGACGATTTCTCCAAAGTCGTAAGAGATCAGTTAAAATCGTTGATATGTTCGGTCATTTCCAATGAATATGACTGGGACGTCCACAAGCAATACGGAAATCTCCGATCACATTAGGTGTGTGATCAACGAAGAGAAAAACTTATCACTGCCAATATTCTATTCATCTTACAGTTTTCCGTTGGCTCTCAATGATGATTGATACAATTTCCCACTGTTTGCGCAGGACAC
>JASEVX010000674.1:0-67116 GCA_031761405.1 Serripes groenlandicus | reverse complement strand
AGCACTGTATTTACTTGAAAAAATGGGTCGATGTCTGTCCAAAAAGAAATGTGGCTCAAGAAAATTTTGGGCCAGTGTAACCCCTGATATCGTATGAATATCTTATGACGGTCGTATGAGTGTCGTGATCAGTCGTATGAGGGTCGTGTTTGCTCGTATGAGGGTCGTGTTTGGTCGTATGAGGGTCGTATGAGTGTCGTGTTCAGTCGTATGAAGGTCGTATGAGGGTCGTATGAGGGTCGTGTTTGGTTAAGAAATTTGCATAAACCACAAGATCGAGCACGAATCAACACGATTTTTCAACTTTTCTTAAATCGTGTTCGTAATTTCTTAAATCGTGTATGTGAGATAGGGGCTTTATGCGTTTTAACACGATTCAACACGACTTGCATACGCATTTTATACGACTCCCATACGCCTGAACACGAAATCCATACGTTTGTCATACGACCGGAAGCACTGAGTGAGAACGTGGGAAACCCCCTGAAAGAAAAAGCTCATTCTACAGCCATGCCAAACCTCAGGCGGCTTATTTTATGACTTTCACATGCACCTCATTCCGTGAAATGCTCTTGTTCGTTAATGAGTGCTTCCCTAAATGTGTACTTTGTCCGGAGTGATTGACTGTCTGTGCATCTTAATTGTGTGTTCATCCATTCATCCGTCTGTCCGTTACGGTTTGCATTAATGGGTCAAAACGTTGTTTCTGTTTGGCAGATCCATTTCAAAGTGGTCACACTTATCCATTGGAATGAGGAGACCGATACAATATTTCAAACTAAAATCTGATCTGTTTTTTAGGTGTAAACTCCTTTTTTCATATTTTTTCTTCTGCCATTGTCTCAATAAAGTTTCAATGTATCAATTTCAGACTTGGTGTATAGGAAACTTATGACCTACAGATGTACAGTGCACAAGAAACATAACTCTAGCATGCTTTCGATTGTCTGTCATTTATCAGCATGATTTCCAATTTACAGTGTGGATCGTTAGCGTTCATTAAACTGGAAATATTATATTTAAGGGTCGCTACTCGGTTGTATGTCAATCATTTGTCCTTCATGATTTATTTTGTTTATACAAGACAAGCGTCAAACTTTGATAAATTAGATATTGGTTATTAGCAGGCAATCTGTGTCGTTTCAAACACTGTTGGTTGTAAAGGTCAATGATACATTGTTTCAACAATGTTATTCTATCTAAACTATGCCATATCTTTTCACCTTACATATGCCCTATACCAACAGTGCTTTCAGCGCTTTGATTAAATGTGGCATCTCGAGTGATCACAATGTAGACCGAATGCCACAGTATGACGGGCTTTTTGGATAAAATAGGAGAGTATAGATCTAAGAACATACCAATTTGAGATTTGGCAACACAGGGGGTTATTATTAACCCTATCCCAGCTATAGACACATTTTGACGCATCTGCAGCAGAGGACTTTTGGAAACATCGTGTTATTCAATCTGCTTTACGTGGCTGTATATCACATTAGCGTTCAACATTAACAAAGATAAGATTGCATTTACGTGTTATTTAATCTGTTTTATGTGGCCGTATATCACACTGACGTTCAACGTTGACTAAGATTAAACTGCATTTAAATATACTGAATTAAATCTAGATCTTACTAATCGACTCGTGTGTATATGTATCATTATGTATGGTAAGCAGGGAAGTTGCGATGTACATTCACATAACTGTTGATTCAAAGAATAGACTTTTATATCCGTTCCCTTATACAAACGACATTCGACGACTCTGAAACAGAAATCTGCTCATTGCGAGCATTTCCTTCTTTTTGTCACAATGTTTTCAACTCTTATTTATAAGCAACTTTTAGACGTCGTCATGGAGTGACCTTAAACAAGGCACATTTCCTAGACGAGTACTGGTTTGTCTACCCAGGGATCATGAATAAGTGAACTGTCGTCGTGATATAACTGAAATAATGTTGAAACGGCGTTAAACCCCAAATAAAACGAACACATAAGTATACTTCCATGTATAGAGAAACACCATATATTTGCGTATACATGTATAATACATAAGTTGTCTGCTGCAGATTTGATGTATGTGTAAAAGGGGTTAACTGTCAAAAAATCTTCTGTAGTGTAAATATAAATAAACCTTTTGATTAACCCAGTACTTCACATGACTTTTTATGTTTATGACTAATTTAGGGTTACGGCTTTTCCCTCATATGACAAGTCTGCAGCAGACGACTTTGAACATATTTTGTCAAAAAATGGAAAATCTCTATAATTGAATGGATAACCTATGACTAAAAGTGGAAAACATTGTAGCAAAAGGAGAAATTGCTCGTTTTGAGCAATTTCTTCTTTTGTCTCTATGTTTTCAAAAAGCTGTGTGCTGCAGAGACGTCAGAAAGCGTCTATATGAGGGAAAGGGTTAAGGCCTTTCCCACGTACAAAAAATGCTGCAGAAGACTACTTTAAAAATCCAGGTATGCAACTGTAAAATGAACTCTCTATAAATGAGAGAATAGTATTTGAATAAAGATGGAAACATTGAGGCAAAATCAGAAATTGCTCTTTATGAACAATTTCCCCCTTTTGGAACAAAGTTTACAAACGTCGTCTGCTGCAGATTTTTTCGATATTGTAAACATTGTCGGAAATGTCCTTGTTTGAATATAGAAACGAAAGGTCAAATATATCAAATATCAATCACGTGCTTAACCCTTTCCGATATATAACAAATCTGCAGCAGACGATTGAAAGTATCTAGGCCAAACTGTGAAAAATCTCTAATAATGAAAGTAAAATCTTGAAAATATTTGAAAACATTGTGACCTACGGAGAATTTCTCATCATGGGCAATTTCTTTTATTGTCACAATGTTTTCAAAAGCCGTTTGGTGCAGAGGCGTCCATATGTGGGCATTGGTTAAACTTCAGTTTATCTTAAACGTATAATGCGTAGGTGTAAAATACACGTTCTGTTATAGTTATGTGTTTCATTGTTGTGTGTTTGTTATCAACACGTATACTGTGCTGACAAAAAAAGAATCGTTTTTTCGTTTTATTTTATCTTTCTTTTTTCATTATTATTTTACTAAGAAATCGACAGACACATGAACCTCGTACATCCATATGTTGCTACTAAAAAGGGAACAATTCGAATCTCATTGCATGTTGCAAATATTTTATTTAGTTGTCAACTGAGAAGTGTTTTTAATTTGTTAAATAGTTTTATTTAACTTTGTATTTCAGTGTGTTTTACGCCGATTACAACAACTTTTCAGTTATATCACGGGGGCGTTTCCTGGGTTAGTTACCAATACTACTGGTCCATTTATCCTGGCACCAGCCAGTCAGTCGTTATGCTTACCTCGCAATCCTGAGCGCTAAGGAGGGCAGCCATTACTACCATTTTTAAAGTCGTTGGTATGACCGGGCCGGGGATCGAACCGGACGCTCTACCACTATACCACTGAGACGGTCTGTTTAATTCAAACACGTACCCCTCACACACACACACACTCACACACGCGAGCACGCACGCACTCGCGCGCACACACACATATATATATATACACGCGCGCGCGCACACACGAAAACATTGGTGAATCAAGATATCTGAATTTTGAAAAAGGACTGTAAAAAGGCAGCATTAGTGGTTGAAGTATTACGTTTACAATTTTGCGTTGAAGTTTTAATTAATATATTCATAAACAATGTATGAATATATAACAATTTTTTACATGTTTCAATCAGAAAGAATTTAATTTTTAGAAACGAAATAATATTGTCACTATTACAATTCATACGATATTATGTTTCTTAAAATTTCGTTTAATATAAAATCGTAGTACGGCAATTTTGATGATATCATGTGATATTTTGATTTTCTTGTAGATCAGAAGTGATTTTGGGATGTTTGGTAGTATTAACAATAATGCCAAACGCTTCGATGAAAAACTATCTGTAGTATTAACAATAATGCCATACGCTTCGATGAAAAACTATCTCCCAACTAATTATTTAGCCAATCGATTCATTTTACTGAAAGAGATGGTAAGGAACGACAACTCTGCGAAGGAGAACTTGCAACTTCCGTTCAAAATGAATGTAGAAATCTGACAAGCTGCCCTGACGATAGATTGTTATTGTGGAGAAAATACACATGAAGTTTTATATTGAGGAAGACTGACAGGAAAGAAATGTGTGCACGCCTAAAATGTTCATTTAGTCATCCATCCGTAAAACGTTCGAGGTATGTCTGTCAATTAAACTGTAATTTGGAGTGGATTTATTTTTTCGCCCTGTGCTGTATCGTAACCGAATATGAAAATAAGCTCACATGTATTTCATGTACACGTATGTCTGAAAATAACCCAATTCCTGTAGACATTCGCTCGTTCGTTTTATCATCTGACATCTGTTAATTATTTAAAAGTGTGGGATATGAAGGAAAATAAAAAATAATAAATGAAGGACTTCGGAGACTTCGTACATATAGTGTACAAGTATATCATCGTTACTGTATGTATACACTATTTAGGCTCATTTGAGGACTTAGGAGACAAAAGTGGTTAAGTGATGTGAAAAGACTTAGGAGACAAAAGTGGTTAAGTGATGTGAAAACTGCTTTCAAACTTAAGTGTGTACAATTATTTGTATTGATGATATTATGTATACAAGTTTATTATTGAAAAGAATGAAGAAATACAATGTATTTTGATAAATGAATTTTCCAGATTTTGTCTATACTTTGATGGAGCATATGCATGATGCTTTGCCAAAAATGTTATTCAATTAACGCACAAAAACATATGTATATTTGTGTACGTTATGTTATAAATTGTCTAGTGAATCCATGTCTAACTGACACTTTGCCTTGACGTCATTTATAAAGTTATATTGACATAAAAGTAGTGAGGCTACGCCGTTTCTAGGTCTAAATTACATGTAAATGGTCAGTTAAGACTGGTGAGACTGCATAATAAGATACATAGGCTCCTCTGAGTCTTCACTGGATACATATGCATTATAACCCCAAATAACTTAATGCAGATCAATAATTGCAAAGTTTCTATTATAAACGGACTATTTTATTATTCAAATCATAGCATACATATATATTGATAAAGAATGAATTTGTGCAGACATGTATACACATCTTGATTTTATTTTTATTGTGCAATCAGTAACTGTATGTATTTTTGTTTCGTTTCAGATCATGGAAATGTTGACGGATTATAATGCACAATACGCAACATTACTTGTGAAGAAGATTCATAATGTCAGTGTATGGGACATTTTTACAACCAACCCGTTTTTAGTTGAATCAGAGAAATAAAAGACAAATGGCAAGTCCTGGACGCAACAAAATAGGTAGAAAACAAAAACAAAACGACATTAATGACATTCCTCAAAGCTGGTAACAGCGTTGTGACAAGTATTCTGAATGAAAGTGTTTATTCTGTAAAGGTAACTCGGAAAACAATAACGGAATGGAAGGACAAGTATCTAGGAGATGTAAACGACACAAATACGAATCAAGGATGCACAATGTGATCTGTTTTTGTTTACTATAATACAGGAAGATAACTGTGTAATTAACTAATTACTATGAACAAGACATTCAAGTAAATCATTTTGAGCTATAACACAGCCTTCCAGGAAGACACTTGTACATGATAACTAACATTAAGTAGATCATTTTGAACTACATATTGTGTTACACAGGGTGAACCCGTTGATCATTTTGATCAGGCAGATTATTTGTTTTGTTAAATGACCCAAGATGTAAAAGGTTTGTTAAATGACCCAAGATGTAAAATTTAAAAGTAAAACTGTAAGTTTACTAGCATTTGTCAACAGTAAGAGGCATGAGTAAAAAGCATTGTGACAAAAGGAGAAATTGCTCGTATGGAGCAATTTCTTCCTCTGCTTCCATGTTTTCAAAAAGCCGTCTGCTGCAGAGGCGTCAGAAAGTGTCTATTTGAGGGAAAGGGTGATTGAAATATTATAATTAGCTCCTCTGGCTGAAAGCTAGTCGAGCTTATGTCATGGCGAATTGTCCGTCGTGCATGCGTGCATGCATAAACTTTTTGCTTCCTAGGAAGCATCCTCTTAATGTCCTCTTCTAAATTCATTCAAATATTTTGGATCCATGCAAAATTCTGGTTTCCATGGCAACCAAATTAAAAAAATAGGGAAAACTTAAAAAATCTTCTCCTCCGAAAGTGTCAGGCCGATTTTCAAATAATTTTGTAGAAATGTTCCTTGGGTGACCCTCTATCAGATTCCTTCAAGCCAAGTTGATTGGTTGAAAAACATGGTCGTCAGGGGGGCGGGGCTATTTTGCATTATATGGCTATAGTGAAAACTTAAAATATCTTTACCTCAAAAAGTGTTTGGCAAATTTTCAAATTATTTTGTAGAAATGGTTCTAGGGTGACCCTCTATCAGATTTCTTCAAGCCATGTTGATTGTTCGAAAACTATGGCTGCCAGGGGGCGGGGCTATTTTGCCTTATATGGCTATAGTGAAAACTTAAAAAATCTTCTCCTCCGAAAGTTTCAGACAAATTTTCAAATAATTTTGTAGAAATGTTCCTTGGGAGACCCTCTATCAGATCCTACAAGCCATGTTGATTAGTCGAAAAACATGGCAGTCAGAGGGTGGGGCTATTTTGCCGTATATGGCTATAGTGAAAACTTAAAAAATCTTCTCCTCCGAAAGTGTTTGGCTGATTTTCAAATAATTTTGTAGATATGTTCCTTGGATGACCCTCTATCAGATTCCTTCAAGCCAAGTTGATTGGTCGAAAACTATGGCTGTCAGGGGGCGGGGCTATTTTGCCTTATATGGCTATAGTGAAAACTTAAAAAATCTTCTCCGACGAAAGTTTCGGGCTGATTTTCAAATAATTTTGTAGAAATGTTCCTAGGATGGTCCTCTATCAGATTCCTTCAACAATGTTGATTGGTCAAAAACATGGCCCTCAGGGGGCGGGGCTGTTTGAAGATTTAATTTTTGCCTAAAGGCCGTGGAGCGATACTGGCCCTCTTGGGCCTCTTGTTTTTTAAATCTGATCAAAGCTTTCTCTGTCTAGATTCCAGAGAGTACTGGTACATGTTCATAAGAAGAATTAATTTCACAATGAAATTATTGATCACAAAAGGAAAAAGCACATTTTGAGATTTAACTTCTGACATAAAGTTTAAAGATTTTCTATTGCATCATTATTGTCTACAGCCTATATACATGTACATTCAAAGGTCAGTTTACTATTTTTTTCTATGTATATTCAAGTTGATATGTACTCATCATGCAACAGAATTTACATGTACAAAATATGTCCCCAATTTTTCAATTGTTGAACATAGTAAAATTTGAAAATTTTAACACAACTGTACATTTTGACCTGTTGATTTTTTTGCAAACTTCAAGAATTGGAAGAAATATTTGAACGGAAACAATATCACAGGCTCTTTTTAAAAAACTTTACCCAAATTTAACCAATCTACAGAAGACAACTTTGAAAATATCTTTGCAAGCTCACTTTGGTACAGCATGTTTCCTATTTTATTACTCAGTTTACCGTAGCTCAATCAGAAGAGATACGGGCTGTTAATCCAGGGGTTGTGAGTTCGAACACCAGCTTGGCCTACATTCCTTCCGACATTTGACATGACTACCACCAATGGGCTTTCAGACTATGTGGAAAAGCAGCCAGTTGCTTGGAAAGAATGTTGTGTGAAGTACTGGTATGAGAAAGCCAAGAAACATATGAGTAGTTGAACTGGCTGCCGTGATATGACTGAAAGATTGATGAAAATGGTGTTAAACCCCAATTAATCAATCAAACTATTTTATTATCTAATACTTTGAGACTTGGAAAACTTGTTCATCTAATACCCTTCTTCTCATTGTATACTAAATAGGCTGAGTGTAGCCTATTTTTTGGGGTAAAAAGTATCAATTTTGATGTATTTTGGTTGTATTAGAGAATTGGACATTGCTGGTTAAGTTACAGGTCAATTTGACAGAAAATCCACAGGTGAAATTTGTCTATTCTTGTAAGCCTGTGTGGCATGCTTAGGCTGATCCGGATCGATACTTTACGCAGAGTCCACAATGTTGGTTTGCTCGCAGGACTGCTCAAATTATAGGAAAATCTAGTTAACACTCTGGAAGCCGCATGTTTTACTTGAGCATGTTGAAACTTTCTCAGAATATTTGCTTGTATGATATCTAGCCTAAGTTCGAATATGTGTCAGATCCATTAAAGAACTAGGTCACTTAGCCAAACACTGTAGATAAATCTTGTTAACACTATAGACACTGCATTTTTGTATTGAGCATTTTGAAACCTTGTCAGAAAGTTTGTCTTGATGATAGGCCAATTTCAAATATTGGTTATTTTGGATAAAACATTAGGGCATTAAGCCAAGTTGGAGGAAAATCTTGTTAACCCTTTCCCTCATATTATAGAGGCGTTCTGACGCCTCTACAGCAGATGGCTTTTTGAAAACATAGAGACAAAAGAAGAAATTGCTCAAAACGAGCAATTTCTCCTTTTGCCACAATGTTTTCCACTTTTAGTCATAGGTTATCCATTCAATTATAGAGGTTTTGTATCATTTGACAACATATGTTCAAAGTCGTCTGCTGCAGAATTGTCGTATGAGGGAAAGGGTTAAGACTCTGGAAGCGGCACTTTTAGCTTGAGCATGCTGAAACTTTGTCAGAATGATTGTTTTTATTATATTTATTTTGACTATGGGTAATGTTTGTTAAAAAATTAGGTCACTATGCCAAGTTGTAGGACAATCTTGATTTAACACTTAAAGAGACCACAATTTTGACTTTAGCGGCTTGAAACTTTGTTTTTCTTGATGATATACAAGCCAATTTAGACATTGGTCATGTTGAGTCAAAAATTAGGTCCCTTGATCAAATTTAAGAAAAATCTTGTTAATGCTCTCGAAGCCATGTTTTTAACTCTAGCATGATGAAACTTTACCAGAATGTTTATCTTGATGATATTTAGGCTAACTTCGAATATGGTCTGGCTAAAAACTAGGTCACTAGGCCAATATTGAGAACTATTATTTGTAAACACTCTAGTCACCACATTTCTCTCAAATGTTCCTTGCGTGACTCTTTACTAAGAGTGTTAATATTAAGTTGATTCTTTAGATACTATAGATAATAAATAGCGTTGCTACATGTACTATTTTACCCTTTCTACACTACAGACACATGTTGTCTAATCTTCAACAGATGGATGGTATGAGAAATGTTGACAGTTTTCTCAATGTTTTATTCACTTTTAGTTTCATCAATACAGATTTACCAATATCTTTAGTTAAACATTTTCAAATCATCTGCTGTAGAGTTTATCCATGTGATAAATTACCTATCACAAATGTGTTTGTTTATCTAACTGTATCTACTGTCTACAGTTCAAGAGTTTAATTATAGATCTCTGGAAATAAGGTTAACCCTGTCTTAAATAAATGTTTGAACTGTATGCATTTCTGCTTTTTTGTTTACATTTTTTTAAATTATGTGACTTGTGTTGTAACTTTCCAAAAAATGGAACAGTTGACCATCTTTTTTCTCCTCATACAACGTCCCACAGCACTTTCAGTGCTTTGATTATCTATACCATGGTTATAAAGAAAACTCGATAACGGCTGCATTATGAAAAGCATTATCTTAAGCTAGCCCAGGTTTCTGCACTAGGAACTATAACATTGTCACGTGCATTGTAAGAACTAACCCACCTGTATCAACTAACTTGAACCCCGGTCTCCCCTAGCAACATGTTTCAATATGTATAAATAGTAAGTAAAGGCGGTAAACATGTACATATGAACTATTTTCATGGTACCTAAAAGGGGTCGTTATTTGCTAAAATGAATGTCTGGCAGCAGGATTTCGTAAACATTGTAATATAAATATAAAAAAACCAATGATGATAGCCAAAGATTGCGACTTGAATAATCTAGAGTTCCTCGTGTGTTTGTATAGACTATTTTTGTTTTTTATATTCTTGACTTGTTGATTTTAATTTAGAATTCCTGAGAAAATATCTGTAGTAATATGCAATATCGATTATCGAATATAAAACGGATACTATATATAGAGTTATAAGCTACATGTACAGTATTGCATCTACTTGTCTTAGAGGAACGTATATAATATAACTACTTAGCATATATATCATGGTAAAGGGTTTCAACCCTGGAAAAAGAATATACTATTTTACTCAATTGTCTCTTTATCATAATACACTTTTTTTCTATTTTCATATCATGCAAAATCCTTTAAACTTTAGGATTTCTTTTGTATAACAATTATCTGTTTGCAAGTTACATATTTCTGAATAGAATTGATAAAATGAACATAAATTGTCTAACACTGATACATTGTAAAAAAGTCAAATGTGAACAGATAAAACTTATATAATCATGTATCAGTGTATGCACAGCATACGAATCGAAATCTCGAGGAGTTATGAGGAACACATCCACAAAATTATTCTTAAATCGCCAAGTATTTCTATAAAGATTCGTGATTGGCATATCCGTGTCATCGAGACAAAATAACAATACACTTGACTTTCTTGACGTTGTTTACCCTCGCGATCGGCATTAATGCCATTTGGCGAGCAGAAATATGTACATGTATATAGATAGGGAACAAGTCATACAGAAAAGTACGGCAAGTATTTTTGCAATAAGTCACACATGTTATTTATTTATTTTATTGGGGATTTACACCGCTTTCAACATTATTTCAGTTATATCACGGCGACAGTTCACTTATTCATGATCTCTGGGTAAACAAACCAGTACTAGGCTAGAAAATGTGCCTTGCCCAAGGGCACTTCACCATGACCGTCGTGCCCCCGACTGGGGATCAAACCCGGGACAACCGGTTTCAAATCCCCGACGCTAACCACTCGACCACGGCGGATTCTAAGTCACCCTTGTGATATCGTCCCGGACGTCCGGAGTTGTTCCAGAAAACTAATCTCTCTCACGGAGTCCCGGAAATCATATCAAATGGGAATATTAAATTTAGACCCATACAGGACGCTGGTCTCGACATGCCCCAGAAATTTCAGTGAAAAAAATCAGTGAAAACGTATGAATTATAATATTTAAGAGCAAAACATTAATTATTTTTGAAACATGATAAATGTTCAGTTATTTATCGTCAATTGAAACTTGTACACCTCTTGGGGGCCTCGCGTAATCTCCAGTCATGTGGAGTATTCTCGGCCTTGATAATCTATTTATAGAAACTGAAGCTGGATAGAGATGGCCGATTAGCCTTTGGTAAACACATAGAACCTTTCTGATATTCAAGTCAAATAATATGCGCATGTTCCATTTCTTAGTGTTTTTTCATATTGATCGCCGTTTATCTTTTTTTAAAGATTGTTCTTGTTTATAATGTCTGTAAACGTAGATATGTAATTATTAACATCATTTCTATTATTAAAGTTAACATTTTCCGTAACTGCATTAAATGCCGGTAGTTTGGAAATTAGACCAATACGAGTTCTGTTATAGCTTGTTTAAAATATCCAGAAGGAGTTTTGTTTTTCTAACTTCCTGGATCTTAACCTGGCTGGTGTATTCTATTTGATAAAGTCGACCCTTTATCGCGTCTGTAGCAGATGACATTTTTAAAATGTTTATGGAAAGGTAAAATTCCTAAGTAATTTCTCTCCTTAACCCTTTTCCCGCCTATAGACGCATTTTGACCCATCTGCAGCAGACGACTTTTGAAAATATTGTGACAAAAGAAGAAATTGCTCGAAAACGAACAATTTCTCCTTTTGCCACAATGTTTTCAATCTTTTTTCAGTAATTATACCATCATTTCAAGGGAAATTACGTATATTGAGTAGATGTTTTCAAAGTCGTCTGTTGCCGATTTGTTGTAAGTGGGAAAGGTGGGTTAAAAACACTATTTTCAATTCACTATCTATCTATCACAAATATACTCCTAATTTCAGATCTTTTTCAATGGGGCCTCACGTGTGATCAGAGGTAAACCGAACGCCAGAGTGTTTCAATAACATACATGTCACGTGTCTGGTACATGTATCTTATAGGTAAAATGGGAGACCACAAACTAATTTGCGACTTACGTCTTGTGCTAGCCAAATCAACCAATCAAGGCACAGCTTTTGACTAGAATTGAAGAAAATTGAAATCACGCATGGTTGCGTCGAAATAGGATATCCTCCATGTATTAGTCTGTGGAAGTAGTAAAACTTGACTCTTTAGTCTATTTCCGTATTTAGTTGCGAATGGCCAGATTAAGTATGTTTTACTTGACTGTATAGCACATTGGCGTTCAACGTTGACACAGATAAGACTGCATTTACGTGTGATTTAATCTGCTTTTCTTGACTGTATAGCACAATAGCTTGCAACGTTGACAATGATAAGACTGTATTTACGTGTGATTTAATCTGCTTTATGTGGTTGGATAGCTCATCGGCATTCACGGTTGACAAAGATTAGACTTCATTGACGTGTACTTTAATCTGCTTTACGTGACTGTATAGCGCATTGGCATTCAATGTTAACAAAGATTAGACTGCATTGACGTGTGATTTAATCTGCTTTACGTGCTGTATTGGAGTCCAAGGTTTGATCCCCAGTCGCGGCACGACGGTCATGTTGGACTGCACTTTGGCAAGGCACATTTATTGCTGGTATCATGATATGCGAATTGTCGCCGTGTTTTTAGGTCGTGTAACGTCTGTATTGTAAAATTGAGAACATTAATTTGTCATAACACTTTTTCTATTTGGCCAATTAACTACGTACTTGCTACACTTATACACAGTAATAATGAGAAGAAATGGGTTTAAGAGTTTACACGTACACATGTACAGGTACACATGTTTGTTTCGCCTACCTGCAAGACAGGTAAACACTAAAGGATCACTTCCCCGTCGTCTGTCTGTCCACTTTTCATGAACTTGTCATAACTTTGTTTCTGTTCGGTGGAATTACTTCGTACTAATAACACCTTCCGATCATAAGAATAGAGCAATACAAGGAAACCAATTCAAGCATGCTTCTTAAGTAAATTTCAACTATAACTATTGTTATCTTCCTGTTTTCAAGTTTTGTCGTTTTCCTTCTTTTTTCCTCATGTATTAACTTCAAACTTGGTCTATAGATCACTTGTGATCTGCCGGTTTACAGTGGAAAAGAAACATGACCATGGCTTCTATTTGTACAGTTCTCTACCATTTAATTATTTCTTGATCACCCATTTTTCCGCACATTTTTACCAATGTATCAAATTCATGTGTGCAGGTAGCTGCAAAAGTACTGTGGGTTGGAACTACTATTTAAGCATGAATATGTTTGAAGTTTACCGCCTTTGTGGATGTGTCAGGCTATTTTCTTACTTATTTTGCAACTTCCTGAAGGCGAAACATGCGTTAAAATCCCTTTCCATCATTTAATTTCAAACATAATTTGATATATGCTATTTTACATCTCAAGTAAGTTGGAACTTTCTCAGTTCTTTAGAAGATCACCAGCGAATGCACGAGAAAACCAACATTGTGGACTCTGCGAAAAGTATCGATCCGGATCAGCTTAAGCATGCCGCGCAGGCTAACCCGGACAGAGACTTTTCGCCTCCTGTGGATTTTTTGTTTCATGAATCATTACATTATACCTCTATCACCCTGAGTCGATAATGTTGGTTTTCTCGTGGAATGGCTCATATTGAGTCAAGTCAGAAGGTCCGAATTGCATTTACGTACATTTAAGACTCAGGTGCAGTATCATGTTGATTACAATTCAACCGGCACAGAACTTCATCATTCCTACAGTAGATCCTGAGCCACGTCAGATGGGCTGAATTGCATGTACGTACTGTTAAGAGTTTAGTGCGATATCGCGTTGACTATAAGCAGGGACGTATATATATTTGCCCTGCTACAGGTGAACCGGAACTCCTATAACTTACGTCATCAGACGATCGAATTGCGTCGCGCCTGAAGAGTTGGGGTCAATTTCATATGCGTGCAGAGAGGAACCTAGTACACACGGGGTTTACCTGTAAACTAAAATTTGGACAAGGAATTCAGAGGCAAACACTAATGGTTTGCATCCAAGTGATCTTTATTTGTATATACTTATAACAACGGCTTTTTAAGTTATCACTTATCAAGGTATTAGGTATACATGTACCTAATGCAGATAGCCGTTTAATTATCCTGGCATGTCATTTGAAAATCAGAATAAATCTGAATAGGAAATCTAAATACATACCAGGTGCAATCTCCTAGCCTTATGAAATGCATTTTTTGTTATTTCACCACATAAAAAAACACGTTTTCATGCAAATTACCATAATTTGAAAGATGATATGCTTATTGTTTGTCTTCTTGTGGTTTAAATCTCATTCTAAAGTTATTTTATCCATATATTTGGACGTTCTCATGATATGTTGTAATAAAACCTCAAAAATAGACGCTATTTCTCCTTAATGAGAACCGATACCTGTCAGGTGTAAGAAAAGACAAGTTCAAAACTTTGAAATAAGGAAAAAACATATTTATAATATTTAACTATTTCTGAAACTTCTTCAGATTATTGCAATAACTATCATTTATCAATATTTAAAATGAAAAGTATATATCACTGAGCAACATTTTCAGTTTGTCTTGTCTGAATGTCTAAACAAAATTAAAAAATGAATATATATATATTTTATTCCAACATATCTTCAATTGTAATTAAAATTTCAATATGTTCTTTTTACCAAGCCAGCATATAATTAAACATGGCGTCTGGACAGCGCTTGAAAGGCTCACGAAATAATTCAGCTCTTCATCTCAAACAAAATTAATCCACTATGTTTAAATTTTGAAGCATTCTAAAAAGGCATAATGACTAAACATGTTTGAATTGACAAGATAATCAGAAAAGTTAATGACAATGATACAATCTCTTTTCTTTTTTTAAATATCCACTTCTCAGTTCAGTACATCCTTAAAAAAGACATGGGTCTTGTCAATTTTAGTTATAATCAAAGCGCTAAAAGCGCTAATGGTATAGGGGCATATGTAAGTTGAAAATATATGGCATAGATAATATGGACAAACATTGTTGAAACAATAAACAATGACCTTTAAAACAAACCAAACCAAAAATGTGTGAAGTAACACATACTGCCTGCCAATAACATATACCTTATTTATCAAAGTTTGACCCTTTTCTTGTATAAAAAAAAAAAAGAATCAGGAAGGACAAACGATTGACAAAAAACCGAGCAGCGACCCTTAATTAAAATATTTCCAGTTCAGAAATCACTAAAGATCCACAATGTATATTGTAATCATGTTGATAAATGGAAGACTATCGAAAGCATGCTATAGTTATGTTTCTTTTTGCACTGCACATCTGTAGCTCAGAGTTCCCTATACACTAAGTCTTAAATGGATACATTGGACATCTATTGAGACAATAACCGAAGAAATGAAAAAAATGAGTTCACACCTAAAAAAACATCAGATTTGTGTTCAAAATATTGTATCGATCTCCTAATCCCAATGTATACGTGTGACGACTTTGAAATGGATCCGCGAAACAGAAACAAAGTTTTGACCCATTCATGCAAACCGTAACGGACAGACGGACGGATGGATGAACACAAAGACGGACAGACAGTCAGTCGCTCCGGACAAAGTACACAGCTTGGGGATGCACTCATTAACGAACAAGGGCATTTCACGGAACGCATGTGTTGCATGCGAAAGTCATATAATAAGTGAGAACATGGAAAGACAAAAATATACACACTCCAAACGCAGCATGCTAAAGTTATGGTAATGGTGCACTGCAAATCTGTAGGGCATAAGTTACCTACAAAGCAAGTTTGAAATGGATACAATGGAAATTAATTGAGACAATCGCTGAACTAAATAAGGAAAAATGGAGATAACTAAAATAAACAGACCAGAGTTATGTACCTAGTACTTTGCCGTTCTCCTTATCACACGGTATAAGTGTGACCACTTTGCAATACATTTGCCATACAGTAACAACGTGTTGACCAATACATGCAATCCATGAAGTATTGATTACAGAAGTCGTACAAAGTTAATTTACAAAAACCTATTTAGACTACATTTCTAGTTTATTTGTCAACAGATACATCAAGGACTAGATTACACGTTGACGGACGATGAGTCTTCAATTAACGCAAATGCATATACATTATATGCAAAAAATGCATCACGGATAGTGCCTTGATGGTTAGGCGAACGATGTTTTACCGCTTCCCTCAGATGAAATTGATATGTCGTCTGCTCCCAGTACATGTTCTCAAACAATTATAATAATAACGATTCAAGTATTGTTCTATTCATGTAATGTTTAAAAACATTATCATTATTAGTAATATCCCATTTTGTCGCAATATTTTTAAAGGTCATCTGCTGCAAAGGCGTTTAAATGTCGTCTGCATCGAGTAATGGGTTGTTACACTTTCTGCAAAACATTTGTGCATTTAGTAAGATTACATTAGTATGCTCTTCTCACTGGTTGCATCACTAGTATTCGTGTTAAATAAGACCAGCCATGGACGCGTTGAACTCTCAATGCATGGATTTGCACAATATGAAAAGTCAGATCTCCTTTAATGTTGAGCGTGTATGATACACAATTTGATATCTGATCTGGCTCCGATTTGTGTTTGAAATGATAAAACATGTAATGAAAAACAGTAATTACAGTTATCAATTTGATTCAAAATAACCGCTGCTATATGTTGAAAATCAATCTGCGTATATCTTCAAAAACATATAGGTTTCAAAAAAATCTAATCCTTTATTCGGGCTAAAGTAAATATAAAGTCTTGTCAAGAAAAAAATATAGGTTGCTATAGGGGTATTCCGTCATATTGCTGTTCATAAGAGAAAACTATCGACAGATTTTTGAGAAATTAAAGATTAAAAAAAAATTGCACTTAAGTGATGTTTTTTTTGCATCGAGATATAGAACGATAAAAGTAATGTTTTGTTAAAGTCTATGGTATGTTCTGTGATTCCCTATAGTTAAATGTTAATTTAACAACTGAAATGACTTCTGTGACATCTTAAACATTTAGGCGAACTGAATAAGGTTGCTTAAAGATATATTCGCCTTAATGTATGTATTTTTAGCACAGATGTTCTCCTTAATGTATGTTCCATACTTATATATATATATGGAAACGTTAGCCTTATACAATATTGGTTAAACTCAATGACAATAAATTAGCTAATTAGTATATACAAAATATAAATCATGATACAAATTTATGACTATATAGGAGTATCGTGTAACGGGAATAATTAGGCATACAACATTATCATTTTCTTTTTATGTTGTCCAAACTATTCCGTTATCAGACAAAATCATCTGTTAATATGAAATGGCCCAATATTTGTAAATTTAATAAATTAATGTCAAGTTCAAAACAGAAAGTATTAATAAATATATGTAGATATATTTCGGAAGGTTATTCTATTCGCGATGACGTAATAAAGCTTGTTGCTGTTCCCTGACCTATGCTTACTGTGTACCTTTTTCATTTGATATACCAAATATTATTTATCTTACATATTGTATAGTTATATATGTTTTGTTTTTTTGTCTTAGCCAATATTTATTCTTCCACTTTGTAAATGGACATAGACACATTTTGTCGATATTTGCCAATAAAGGATTGAATTGAATTGAAAAAGATAAAATGATATTAGACTAACTAGGACTGACAGATGTATGTGGAAACCAGTTCAACATGTTTATTAACTATACTATCATCAAATTAGGGATATTACATAATATATTTCAACAAGGTCAATACTCATCGATTACCAATTCCTCGAGCATAGATACACACTGCTTCTTCAAACATTTGTTTAGTTTTGACACATATCTTCATTAACTCAGGGACCGTGTATATATTGTCCCTGATTAACTTAACACAATTTAGAATCTTTTTAACTAGATTTCGAACATGTTCATATAAATTTAAATATTGAAAGTGGAAGGAATCACATCATTCCAAGATAAATGTACGATACATGTGTAAATCGTAATTTGGGACTAGTAGAAAATAATCCGATATGTTGCTAATTTGTTTGAAATCGATTTCGAAATATATCAAAATATATTACTATATATAGCTAACAACTAAATTAATATAAGTCTAGTAAAGTTACCTTCAGTAATCGTAAAACATTATTATATAAAATATATTTAATATGGAATCTAAAAGTCTCTTTTGTTTAAAATGTTAGTTTCCGAAGACCAGTGGACATCTTCACATGTATTCATGTCTACACTCATACAGTGTGTTGCATACATATATCTGATCCGTTCCTGATGAACAAGCATACGACGTATTTACACACACACATATATATACTAAAGATGTTTTTGATAACATTGTAAGAAAGGAAAGCTTCTTTCCGAGAGCGCCATTTACTGATTCAAGAATGTTTTCATCGATACCCTATAGCTTATATGTTCCAAGATAGACTTTCTCATAATTGCTTCAGAATCTTATCTTTTCTTTGCCCTCCAATTCTTGAGAGTATAAAAAGTGTATCAGGCGACTATTAAGTATAAATATATTGGTGCTAAATAAAAATTAAAAGAAAGATAAAAACAGTTACAAGTGCTTTATAAATCAGTTTGGTAAAGCACTTGCTATGGTTTAGTAAATATGGGAATATAAATGTATACATTGTATATCTAGTTTTTATTTGTTTGGAACAAACAAATTTAGAGAGCTATAATTCTGAAGCCATACGTCTTATGGAGAATTCCCTATATTTCATACGCGTGAAAGTAGTACTCAATACTTACTCTTACTTTTCAAATTTATCACGATTTTTGAAATAATGATATATTTATATCGTCTTTGTTTTCTTATGTGGTTCTTATATTCAAAGAGAATTTGGAAATAAAATGAAACATTGTATTTTAAAACATGAACGCGGAGAGATTTATAAATCTCAATGAGTGAACTGCTACAGGGAGAACTATTTCCGATTTAAGCTCCAGATACGGTATTTGAATTTTCAATCACGCATTGAAAATGTAGATAAAAACAGAATTGAAAACATTTTCTTTGTGCCTTGTCGGCCATATAAATATAGTATAAAGAATTAAAAAAACAAATATGTGCGTCATAAAATGCATTTAAAATGAGAGTAACACATTTGCAGAGAAATCGTGATCGTCGAATTCTATTTATAAATACAACGGTATGGGGGGAGGGTCTAAAGTGCGGACGCGATCTGCGGACAAATACATTATAGAGGGAAAATGCGGACAAATGCAATATAGAGGGAAAATGCGAACGCTATAGAATATAGAGCAAATCTGCGGACGCTATGATTTGTTGTAAAAAATGTTTAATTAAAGATGGGCAAATGTGTACAATTTGTTACATATGACCATATCCGGGGTTTTCTTTGTAAATATATAATGTGTTTGATTGCTTTTATCAGTGATATAGATTAAACCAAACATCGAGATCATGCTGAAATGGAATCTCTTTGTAAAGTGTTTTAACGACTTTCCTCTTTATATCATATCTATAGATATTAATAACGAGAATTGATGGATTGATTTTCCGACAAGTAAATGTCTTTTGACGCATCTGCAGCGGACGAAATCTGAAAACATTGCAAGAATAGAATAGGTTGCTAGCCATAGGTTTTGCTTCAATTATATCCTCTCCTTTACAATCGATTGAAGGGTCATGGGTTCTAGTTATTGTTTGGCCTCTTCATTTTCTACTTTGTAAGTTTCAACAGTTTTCCATGTGCCATACTACGAGGCAAATGATCCATGCAACATTCTATTCTGTAGGGTACTTGGAATGGGCAGAACAATTTAAATAACAAATAAACAATAAGTATATATATATATATATATATACAACACTTTTAATCTTAATTTGTTTCTTGTAATTATATATATATACAACAATAATACTAATCTATAACAAATAAGTTAAATGTTTTTTTCTTGCTGTGTAAACAGTAAAAAGCAACATATATTGAACACATTGTGGGAAAAGGAGAATTTGCTTATTTAAACAATTTCTTAATTCCCATAACCTTTCTTTACCGTCGTATAAACCAAATTTGTATTTGAATGCTGTTATAGGTAAAAAACTTAAATGTTGCCAATTTAATCACATATCTTATCATTATAATAGCCAAATAATTAACAAAAGTTACAATTAAAGTCCGCATCTGTTGTCGAAATATCCACAGGTGCATTAACACAAGATTTGTGAAAATTTGTGCATATATCACGTTGTACCATGACGGTATCGACACATCCCGGCAAGTTACAAATACATAAATGTATATGATAGGTTTATTGGGAAAAGGGGTTACATTTATAATTTGTTTGGAATGACACTCGTACACAATGGTAATTAACAGTGTATGGTCACGCATCCTTAATTGATTTGGCAAGCTTAAACACCCTTTAAAGGAAACAGCGGCCAGGTTAGGTGTATACTGTAGAGTAAAAAGCGGACGGCACAGGTATTGGTTTTCTCTGGAGCATTTAATCCTTTTATAATGCAAATGAATTCAAAAGCCTCTGAAGTCTGAAGCATGTTTCTTTTAAAGTGCTCATATAAATATTAGTACTGCCTTTTTCTCGATATTTTCTACATGATTTCAATTACTCTTTCATTTGGATAAATGTTTCTTTTTTAGCTCACCTGAGCACGAAGTGCTGAAAGTTAGTTATTGTGATCTCCTTTTGTCCGGCGCGTCTGTCGTCCGTCGTCCGTCAACATCTTCTCCTCAGTAACGAGTGGGTCAATTGGGATGAAACTTCACAGAAAGCATCCTCTCATTGACCTCACCAGAATTCCTTCAAATGTTTGTGATTCATGCAGAATTATGGTTTCCATGGCAACGAAAATAAAAACTTTAAAATTCTTCTACCAAACTGGTTGGCAGATTTTCAAATTATTTTAAAGAAGTGTTCCTTGGCCGCCAGGGAGCGGGGCTTTTTTGCCTTATATGGCTATATAGTGCAAACTCAAAAAAATCTCCTCCTCCAAAAGTGTCAGGCCGATTTTCAAATAATTTTGTAGAAATGTTCCTAGGGTGACCCTCTATCAGATTCCTTCCAGCCAAGTTGATTGGTCGAAAAACATGGCCGCCAGCGTGCGGGGCTTTTTTGCCTAATATGGCTATAGTAAAAACTTGAAAAATCTTCTCCTCCAAAAGTGTTTGGCCAATTTTCAATTCTTTTTGTAGAAATGTTCGTTGGGAGACCATCTATCAGATTCCTCCAAGCCATGTTGATTGGTCAAAAAACATGGCCGCCAGGGGGCAGGGCTATTTGGCCTTATATGGCTATAGTGAAAACTTGAAAAATCTCTTGTTAAACAGGAAGCTTCTGAGTAAGATTTTAGAAAACCTTTGGTCAATTGTGATTTTTTTGTAACAAAAATTGGTAAATACTTAGATGAGTAAGTCGGGGCCATAATGGTTATCCATTTGTTTTACATGTCTTTTGAAACTTGGAAATTAAATATAATATTCACATGTATGTCTCATGATTTATTTTTATAGACAACTAAAATGGCATTTAATTTTAACGGATGCGTCATTTATTCTTTTACCCGAAGTTGTAATATTTATAAACAATGCATAGTTTATAAATCACACATCTATGCAAAGGCAAATGTTTGAACAGTTTTATGTACCCAAACAAATGTAGTGCCTTCAGCGCTTTGATTTATTTGCGTGTTGCAACCGAATAACTATTCTGTTTAGGTTTGAAGGAAAGTATGTGGTTGCAACTATCATAAAATATTAATTTCCTTGTAATAAACAACCTGCGCAGACTGAGTAGTAACGTATATATATATATATATATATATACCCTACCCAGGGGCGGATCCAGGATTTTGGGTTGGGGGGGGGGGGGGGGGGGGGGGGGGGCGTAAATCCAACAACTTCTAACTTGAACTAAACATTGTTTTAAACATACATAGCATGTATTATATATGATATAATGTATAATTAAACTATAGATATATACGTTCATATATATGACTACAACGATACAATACGTAATGTGTAATCTGACAGTGGATTAAGCATCAACATCCTTCGAGGGTTTCGTTGGGCGTATAGGGTTGTCACTGCATCAATGTCAATAGCTATATCCTTATGGACATACAGCAGGGCGAGAGCATTAAACCTGTCATTTCCCAGTGTGCTCCTTAATGTGTTCTTAATTAATTTTAAGGAAGAGTTTGCTCTCTCTACCGAGCTTGACGTAACTGATGTTAGTATCAGGAAGTGCAAAACCGTGTAGATGTTAGGATATATCAGCTTGCACATACTCTCATCCGCTAGTGTTGATTGCAAAGAGTCCGGCTTTACTTCTTTGTTTGACCAAAGTCTTTGCCACAACCTTAACTCTTGGTAAAATCCAGCTAGCGATGGCAAGTCCTCTCTGAAATACTGATAGATGACGTCGCAGGTTTCTTCATTCATCAAATGGTGATGCTTCGGAATGAGAACAAGGGCCTGCACTGCTTGTTTTGAAAGGCTGCTGCTAAACCTCATATTGACCTGACTCAGTAAAGCATCGACAAAGGGCAAGTAAATTGCAATACGAAAGTACTCTTTTGGAGTGGACGACGGAACGTTGCTTCTTTGAGTCTGCCTCCAAAAGCGTCTTGGGGGTTCAAGAGAAGTACGAGGGTTGTTCAATAAGTTTGTAGACTTTCTTTATAGTTTTCTAATGAGGACATATGATTGGTTAATTTGCTATTTTATTTGAATAAAAATATGTTTCGTGTAAATAAATGAATAAAAACAAATATTTTTTTTATTAATGTAAGCAAATATTGGCTTCCATAGCAACGCATTCATCGCTACCCGGAACACGCCATTTAAATGTGACGTCAATTACCGAAAGTCTTACGTGATTACAAACAACAAGCGCAAAGATAAAGGAAAACACTTTATATGATTAAAACTCTTTAATAATCGAATTTTCGACCACTTGTTCTTTATCAAGATTAAATAAATACAACAGATGGACAACTTGATTCGAAACAAAGATGGATTTGCTATTTTATTTGAATAAAAATATGTTTCGTGTAAATAAATGAATAAAAACAAATATTTTTGTTATTAATGTAAGCAAATATTGGCTTCCATAGCAACGCATTCATCGCTACCCGGAACACGCCATTTAAATGTGACGTCAATTACCGAAAGTCTTACGTGATTACAAACCACAAGCGCAAAGATAAAGGAAAACACTTTATATGATTAAAACTCTTTAATAATCGAATTTTCGACCACTTGTTCTTTATCAAGATTAAATAAATACAACAGATGGACAACTTGATTCGAAACAAAGATGGATTTGCTATTTTATTTGAATAAAAATATGTTTCGTGTAAATAAATGAATAAAAACAAATATTTTTTTTATTAATGTAAGCAAATATTGGCTTCCATAGCAACGCATTCATCGCTACCCGGAACACGCCATTTAAATGTGACGTCAATTACCGAAAGTCTTACGTGATTACAAACAACAAGCGCAAAGATAAAGGAAAACACTTTATATGATTAAAACTCTTTAATAATCGAATTTTCGACCACTTGTTCTTTATCAAGATTAAATAAATACAACAGATGGACAACTTGATTCGAAACAAAGATGGACTGCACATACATTTCTGTTGTATTTATTTAATCTTGATAAAGACCAAGTGGTCGAAAATTCGATTATTAAAGAGTTTTAATCATATAAAGTGTTCTACTGACTTTCTTCCCTTTGGAAGACATACTATACAAAGTGGATAAAGGAAAAAGTCGGAACTTGCTGAGATTGAGATTGAGATTGAAGTTTGTCGGAAATGACGTCAACTGGCGACGTCGAAACCCGAGCGGTTATCAAAGTTTGTGTTGGTTTAGGGAAGACTCCAACACAGACAATAAAACCTATAGAAAATGCGGGAATGAAGCATAAATGCAGCCGAGCGTTAGTATTCAAATAATAGATTCAGGAATGGACGTGACTCAATTGATGATGACTCGAGTTGCGGCAGAATCCCAACAGTTAGAGATGCTTTAGTGCAAAAAGTAAAAGATATCATTTACGATGATCGGCGGTTAACAGTTCGAGACTTATCGGCCCACTTTGATGTATCCGTGTCAACTATACAGTTAGCGCTCGGTGGGTGCCAAGATTACTAAAACCGGAGGAAAAAGAAAAACGCGTAAACGCATCCAGAGAGTTTGTGGCAAGATTTGAAGCGGAAGGTGATGCTTTTTTTGGATAGGATTAGACCGACAGACGAAACCTGGCTATGGCACTTCGACCCTGAAACAAAGGTGCAGTCGTCGGTATGGAAACCTGGGACCCCTTCACCAAAAAAGGCCAGAGTTAACAAGTCGGGCGGAAAGCATATGTTTGTGTTTTTCATGGACAGGGCACTGAGGGATGATTCCCGGACGGTCAAACGGTGAATGCAGATTATTATTCAAAGGTATTGAATTAGACCTTTATTGATTTATTATTATTATTAAGCATTTTTATAATTTGATTAAGCTTTATACATTTAAATTATATTTATTATAAAAAAACACACACACAATTATGACACATTCATCAATAATTACGAAATAGTGAAAATAATTTTTATTATTTTTCAAGTTCTCAGACGACATTTAATTCGGGCGTTGAGTAAGAAACGACCCTGAATGTCATTAGATCGTGTACTCTTACACCAGGACAACGCCCCCGCCCACATGGCTAGCTCAACAATTTGGAAATTGACCTGCTTGGGTTTGAATTAGTAAATCACCCACTATGCAGTCCGGATTTAGCGCCGATGGACTTTAGGGTATTTTCCAGAGCTGAAACGGCAACTGAGAGGAAAACAATTTGATTCTGTGACTGAACTAAAGCTGTAAAATCAACTAATTGTATCATCATTTGACCAATCTTGGTATACGGACACTTTTAACAAATGGGTTTCACGTTGCAACATTTGGTATATCTTTGTTATTGTAAGATATTTTTAACTATAGTTATAGCCCCTTCGAAGAAGAGGGGGTATATAGGAGTCACTGTGTCGGGCAGTCTGTCGTTCGATCGGAAGCCATATTTTACATGAAGCTTTTATACCAAGAGGAGATGTGCATATCCTAAAGGGGTTACAATTGCATGATATTGTACAGAGTTATGGCCCTTTTACTAATTAAGTTATGGTGTAGGTTAAGGTGCTGTTTAGGGGTATTTTTTCCGGCCTATTTCTTACAAACCACTGGGTGGAATTCAATACAATTTTACATGAAGCTTCTATACCAAAAGGAGATGTGCATATCCTAAAGGGGTTACAATTGCATCATATTTTACATGCCCTTTTAATAATTAAGTTATGGTGTAGGTCAAGGTGCTGTTTAGGGGGTATCTATCATCTTCAGTGATAGTTCTAGTTTTTTTTTATTCTATAGAGAATTGAATACACATTCCAGAGATATATAATTGTGTTAGTTTTATTTTTCTAATATACTTTTTATCAAATTCGTCCTCGTCGTTCCTGAGCTCCACCACAGTTGACTTGACATCTTCAAACATTCCGTATGCTTGGATTATGTCTAATGTGGAGCCCTGGAGCTTCCTACTTAGTCCACTGAAGCAGCCAAAATACTGATGAACAGTTTGGAAACATACGATGAAGGTTGGATCTGACATCTTCTTCAGCAGTCCGTTGGCGTCTACAACAGCCTTGGCGTCCCAGCCAGCTTCCAATGACAATGTGGCTTCTAGGCACATCAGCAACGCCTCGTACATCTCGTCAAAATCACCCAGGCATGTGTGTTTCTCGATCCATCTCGTCATACAAAACAGTTTGAACTTGCTCTTCTTTATTTGCTCAACATGTCTCTTGTTCACCTCGTATATTGCTGATTCAAGTCTCCTGCTTCGTTTCGGAGAATACTTGAAGAACAAGCCTAGTTGTTTCAAGGAATCAAGCATGATGTGAACTTCCTTGACTTGACAACTTTTGCTGAGTGCTAAGTTCAGATCATGATTTGAACAGTAATAATATACATCTTTAGGGTATTGCTGTTGAATCAAAGCTGCGCAACCGTTGACTCTCCCTGCCATATTCCCGGCACCGTCCATGGTCTGGGATTGGCACATACTAGGATTAAGGTCAACTTCTGTGAAGCTTGAAGAATTTTCTCAGATATTGCAGCACCTGTAATCTCTTCACAAGCTACAAATTCCAAGAGCCTCTCAATAGGTCTTGAATCAGGTGTTGTGTACCGCAGAACGATGCCAAGTTGTTCCCAATTGCTGCTGTCCGTTACTTCGTCACACTGAAATCCAAAATAGGGACCAATAGCTTGTGACTCGACTTCGTCCACAATTGTCTTTTGAATGAACGTCTTTATACAATACAGCAACTCATTCTGTGCTGTTTTTGACGTGTATGATGCGTTCTTTGCACACGATGAAAGGTGTTCTTGCAGTAATTTGTCACCGGCATCAACACAAAACTGTAGCAATTCCTTGAAATTACCCATGTGTAAAAAGACATCTTAAATCTGAGACAGCGTACTACTGGATGAACCAAGTTTGTTTCGCTTCGGTTGGTCGGACATTTTCCATGTATCGGTCTTTAAATATCGGAAAGGTGCAAAATCAGCGAAAATGAAACTAATAACTGAAAATTGAACTAATCAGCAAAATGCAGTTGATATTTGATCATATTTACCGACTCTAAGTGTTTTGACTGTTTTTTTAAAAAAATACCTTGGTCGATTTTAGGGGGGGGGGGGGGGGGGGGCGTACGCCGCTTCCGCCCCCCCCCCCCCTTTAAATCCGCCAGTGCTACCACACCATCCCTCTCAATCACTCGCTATAGCGCCATATATCGACCATTCAATCATTAATGTACATGTACCAATCACATAGAACATAGAACATATGTATTGATTATAAACATACATACAATGTTTCGAACCAAATACAGTGAATTAACAAATCAAAATACCAGGGGGGAAAAAAAGTAAAAGACAAGCACAATGGTATTTCCTCAAAATTAAACATTTAATTGAATGTATTTATATAAAATCTAAAATAATTTTGGATTATACATTAAAGGTTATACGTGAGACTCTCCGGAATATCTATTGTCTTTTGGTATAATTTGTGTTTGTTTCAAATTTGATACATTTGCTCCAAAACATGCCGATTTGTTTACTTTGATACTTTAGACAGAACAAACGAAATTTCAAATTAAATATGCCTGTGGTTAACAATGAGCAAATTTCAGTTATGAAAGGAATCCTGAGCGAGCTAGGTTTTAAACATTAGATATATAACATTTAAATAAAAGTAGATTCGTGGATCTATATTTTATAAAACATGCCAAGTCACTTCGAAATATCAAATGTACCGTGTAAAGAGAGATAATCTACCCTCTCTGCAAATTTCCTTATTCCTTTTTTCCAGACCTGCAGGAACGCCAAATCGCTTTTGTATCCGAAAAAGGGTTAAAACCCAATCCTTTTCATTTAGGATTCGGTTACATTAAAATATGCAAACAATAAAAGAAAATGACCAAGTACCGTGTGTTCTATTAAGCACATATATTAAGTTGGCAAGCTCACCTTTTAAACAATTTGTCCTTTGCACATATTTTCATTCAAAACATTATCTTCTGCGACAAAACATGTTTGTATCCAAGAAAGTGTTAATAATAAAACACTCCTAAACTATTTTTTTTTTAATGTCATTGCAGTACTAGAGCATAGACCAAGTACCGTGTGTTCTAAGCACATATATTAAGTTGGCAAGCTCACCTTTTAAACAATTTGTCCTTTGCACATATTTTCATTCAAAACATTATCTTCTGCGACAAAACATGTTTGTATCCAAGAAAGTGTAAATAATAAACACTCGTAATCAATTTGGTTTTGTTAATGTCATTGCAGTACTAGAGCATAGAAATAGCAATGTCACAATATAATCAAACCTAATAATTCCGGTCTGAATTCATGCTCTTTCAAGTTTGCTCTTCAGTTTTGATCAAATCAAAATTATTTGCATTGAACTAGACATATCATGATAAAAACAAGCTGGCTTTAATGTATTGTATTGTAGTTGATTAATTATGGTTTAACGCTGATTTTAACATGTTTATTTACAGAATTACCTTCAGATATGTGTTTCTATAATAGCTCACCATTATTGAACACAATTTCGGGTTCAGACAGATGTCATGATAGTTGTAAGTTGTATGTGATGTCAATGAACGTGAACATGTGTGTGTGGGATATTTTGTTTTAATCAAAGCAAATTCCGTTCAATTGAGAAATGAGCACATTCGGATATTAAGTGTCCCTGGATATTTGTATTAATATTTTGGCATTACACACACTGACTGACAGTTTCCCTTAGTGTTTAATAACTAATAATTGTATATCACTTTATGCATGATGCATAGTTCTGCGCGTTTTGGCAAATATCAAAATATGGAAGGCTGTTTTTGTGAACAGACACAAAACGGTCGAAGCCATGGTGGAGGTTCATTCTTTCCTGACGCTCGCATTCACACTTCCGTTCAACGACGCTAAAACCTTTCCCTTTTCTCAGGGAATGTGCCAGTAGTTAGTTACGAGTGCGCATACAATGTATGCAGTTAAACCATATTTTTGCAATAAATTAAAATTATTGGAATAAAACATTTTGTCGAGTACATTGAATTGTTTTAAACCAATTTAGACGATAAGTGAAAATCTGGTTAGTTAGACAATTCGTAGGTATTTTACACAGTTTTTGAAGGAAAGTTGTTTTGCGTTTGTCAATTCCACATTGTATGTTGTACCGACCTAGCAGACTAAATACCATATCTGTACGCGTTCTACAGTGCAATTGCTGTGATTTTTGGCCACATAATTACCAACGTTTGCAACGTTCTGGATATCTAAAGAAGACATAGAATGCCATAGCTCACATCCGTACAGTGTAGACGAAATTAGATTTGAAATATGGCCTAATTTGCATCAATACGTCCAGATACATTATCTAAATGACAGAAATAAAGATTTTCAGAAAAATTATTTTTGACGAATTGACGAACTTGAAGAAGCTCTTCTGATTGACTGATCGCCATGAAACATGAAATAGAGCCTAATTTGCATTCAGTACGTCCAGATACTTATCTAAAGGAAGGAAATAAAGTTTTAGATTATTATTTTTTTTCGTCAATTTCGTCAACTAAATTGACAAGTTGACGAATTGACGAACTTGACGAAGCTCTTCTGATTGACTGATCGCCATGAAACATGAAATAGGGCCTAATTAGCATTCAATACGTCCAAATACTTATCTAAACGAAAGAAATAAAGTTTTTAGAAAAATAATTTGTTCGTCAATTTCGTCAACTTTATTGACAAGTTGACGAATTGACGAAGCTCTTCTGAATAACTGATGGCCATGAAACATTAAATAGGGCCTAATTTGCATTAAATACGTCCAGATACATTATCTAGAGGAAAGAAATAAAGTTTTTAGAAAAATATTTTTTTCGTCAATTTCGTCAACTTTATTGACAAGTTAACGAATTGACGAACTTGAAGAAGCTCTTCTGATTGACTGATAGCCATGAAACATGATATAGCGTCCAAATACTTGTATAAAGGAAAGAAATAAAGTTTTTAGATTATTTTTTTTTCGTCAATTTCGTCAACTAAACTAGATTGACTGATAGCCATGAAACATGAAATAGGGCCTAATTTGCATTTAATACGTCCAGATACATTATCTTAAAGAAAGAAATACAGTTTTTAGAAAAAAATGTCACAGTTCGTCACTCGTCAACCTAACTTCACGGACCTAAAAACATGTCACAGTTCGTCACTCGTCAATTCGTCACTCGTCAACCTAACTTCACGGACCTCCTATTGCTATAGTAGCTAATTTTCGAAACGACGCATCATTTTGAGACTGGAATCTAGACAGGCGTTTTACGATATCGGCATTGAATTACTTCACATCTGTCTTTCTACACCAGCTCTCCGTTTCTGAACACCATCTCGACTTCATATAGATGTATTGGTGGTTGCAGATCGTACATAATGTCAATGAAAGTGGATGATTTGTGGAATATTTTGTTAAAAATGAGATGACTGTTGCCAGCTAATACCCATGTTGGTCATCTCGAACTGCCAAAAGTTCCTGTCTAAAAATGTTGCCAGCTAATATCAATGTTGGTCATCTCAAACTGCCAATAGTTCCTGTCTAAACATCAAACTGCGGTAACTTGTTGACATATGAAGTCAAAAATTGATTTGATTCGACATCACTAACCCAAAAGAAATAATTCGAAAGATATTTTATGTTAAAATATATGAATTACATGATTAATAATTAAAATGTATTTCTACGCTTTCAACATACTTGATCGCGCGTAAGGTTCATTGGTAATTCCTAAATATTGTAAATCGAATGGAGTAAAGGCAACTTTTCGATTCCGACTCAAAAACAAATTCAGATAATCAATTCCCAATGATAACATATATACTCAAACATTTAAATTATTTAAATGATAATAAAATAAATAGTAAAATATACGGTAAATGTGCAAGTGAGCCTAGGCGTCGGAATTTCCAAAAATCCTTTCGAATAAAATGTATTTTCAGCGGAAACGTTAATCTGGAATCTAAGTACTAGAGATTTTCATTTTAGATTCCTGCGTAAATACATCAAATTCTCCACCAAAATTAACCTGAACAACCCAACCCCAGCAGACGGAATAATATAGTCAAGTCCCAGTTATAAAACAAATGATTTAAATGACATTTGTTTTTTATTAAGATAAGACGCTCCAATACTAAATCATTCGCTAACTCGTGTATCGGTTTATAATTACATGTATATTATAAATAAAATCACCTAAAAAGAAGTGGCCGCGTAACGTAGCGGTTAGCATGTTCGGCCGTGAAGCGGGAGACCTAGTTTTTACATCTACTGAAATAATATAGTTTGTATGATCATTGATGTTTAATTGCCTATCAATTGCTACACATCATAATCACTGTTCTGACCCAAAAGCAGTAGGATCAGTTCTATTAAATGTTGCTAGTTTTATAATGAGATTGAGAATTAGAGCCCTGACTCCGATGACCCTGCTCATAAGTAGGTGATGTTTTAGTGAACAAATAAGTTTTAATAAGTTTTCTCCATCTACACAAGAGAACCGATGATTCACGTAGTCGCCCCTCTCCCATCTGAGTATGTATGTGAGGTAGAGATGAGGGGCAAGGCAAAGGTGTCGAGTGTTTCCGAGATATATGTGTGCATCCTGAGGCAACATTTACTAAATTACACAATTCATCCCACTGAGAGTTCATATCGGACACAATGAATGCGAAAATATTATAATAAACAAAAAAGATAAATAAAACACATACATGTATAGGATCATTTGCATGACAGGGAGAGTTGACCCGATGCGACCGAACCAAATGCAAAGGTGACGCGGATTCGCTATAATGCGGATTTTCGCTATATATATTCAATCTTTTAGGCAAATAGTGAATATACTGTATTTCTGTTTTGATTAATCACATGCATGTACTACAAAAGTCACGCAATCTGTCTCAAAATGCTAATTTTCATTAAAATGTCCCGTTACAATACACCAAATAAATTCCTTCTTTGTTTCCATGTAAATCGACGAGTTCCATTCCTCAATTGTTACACGTTTCTCATATAGAACACCATATGTCATTTAAAAGAGTTAGCTCAAAGCTTTAAATTAATCCAATGCAAATGGGGGGTGGGGTGTCATCCATTATGCAAGAAAGAACACACCAGGTGAAAATGGTAGCCGCCATTTGTGACCAAATTGGGCCCGCAAAAAACTGGTGTTTAGTATTCTCTACTTTCACTTTCAAACAAGGTCAAAATACTAAAAGTGATCAAATCAATCATTTGCTCAATCATACAATGTCATTTTTTTAGAGACTATTTGGGTGTAGATCAGCATGACAGCGGATCTATTCAGCGTAATTTGACCTAGAAATATATACCTCTTCGCCGCTAAAACAGACGACTTTTGGATAGTAGAACAGTAGAACCACAGTTAATGTATGACGTCACTCTGGACGAACCATTCTGTGTTCGCGTTTGATTGGTTGAACTAAAGTTTAAGCTCGAACTCCCCAAATTTCTATGATATGACGTCATTCTATTATCGTAACGCAAATGATGAATAAATACCCAAACGGAATACGACAGAAATGAAAGGAAAGTTTGACTCGTCAAATGTATTTCCGTAAATTATGGAATATTTCATTGGAAGTTCAATATGAAGGGCAAATCGATTATTTGTGTACCGGTCATCATTATTTCATGGATTTAAAATCTTGGACGTATTTTAAAGTTGAATATATGCTAAACCAGAAGGTGGTGTTTAGTTCATTTGCTTAGGACAATAGGACTCGCAAATAACTTATAATCAAATCACTGATAGTACTGAAAGCAAGGGGCTAACTTCAATTCACGGAGAATGATTTACCGATTAAAAAAAGTTAATAAATGTATACCCGAAATAGGTATCACCTATACTCATATTATTATAGACCAAGAGACTACCCGAGGTGAGATCTAAATCTGTAAAGACACACTGTCGAACCAGTAGAAACATATCAAATTCGAATCGGATTTATTAGTCGCTGGGCAAGGGCGCTCATCATTATATCAAATGTGTTATTAGATTCCCTACACGCATTTTGCTTGCTATCTGCATATTGTTATACATCATTGACAAAAGGGCGCTCATCATTATATAATTTTAAAACATGAGTAGACTAATGATTGGCTAGATTACTCATTTCCTGTTTATGATCATTAATTAGTTGGCTGTGTATATGGTCAACCTACCTTAGAATGGAGATTGATCATAAACAATGAAAGGCTTTAATTATATTTCAGTGAAGGACATTCACTTCGTTGACACAAAAAATGCAAGTTCTGATACATTTTCACTTGACCCCACCCCTGATGTTCCAATATGCCCTTTAGTTGATAACTGTTTTTTTTCAACTACTATAATGTAAGTGTTATGCATAACTGCAGTATGGATTTCCGGCGACATTAACGCGTTGCATCAACTTTCTCTTGTATTTGTTTACAGACGCGTAAAGATGTAAATGCTTAATTTTTCCCGAATGTATCTAATAACACAGAGACATATACATAATGTTTTTATAGGTCTCTGGGAAACATCATGTTTAAATGACATCACTTTTTAATGCAGATACAATAATCTTAACGACAATACGCAGCTGTTAAGGCATTCAAAATAGTATAGACAGATTTCAACCAAATCTGTATTGCCGCTTCCGGAACTGTTCACTACTACCTATTACTTGACGGTGCAATAGTAAACAATAGCCAGTCAAATTAGTCCATCGAACCGGAAACTCTGTCAAACTGTCAATAATGGCAACTGCTAAAAGCGAAAATGAAATATACGATAACTTTAAATGTTCTATCTGTCTCGAGATTTTTGAAGATCCAGTGACAGTACCTTGTGGTAACAATCATACGTAAGTCATAAACGTGTTTTTGTTGATGCAAGAAATCAGAAATTGAGCGAGGACTGCAGTAACAGTTTAACATTCTGTGCCGATTTTTTTTTCAACAGATATTAGCTACAACGAATTTATTATTCTAAAAGATGCAACATCATACTTTTCCCAAACTCGATAATTTGCTATATCAAATGAAAATTACGATTTACCCAGCGCATGCATCGTTCTTAATTTGCTTCAATTAGGTTACCCTTATCAGAGTAATGCAAACGGGGACTTAAACTTTAAAGGAGTCACACCTGTACAAAATGACCCCTCCATAATTCAATGTTAAATTTTCTCCTGTTTGAGTGAGGATGCCTTCAATCAATCACATCAATCCTTTACCACATACAATAAATCTGAAACAGACATCTTTGAAAACCTCTATATGTAATATTATGGAGAATCCTTTATATTAGGGAAATTTAAAAAGAGTTGAAAATACCTAACTGTAAACTACAGTACATTCAATAAGCTTATACAAATATAAAACATCAATATCCAGTACATTTTGTATTGCTAGAGTAAGCAGAAGTGATATCTCCTTTATAAGCCTGTATACAATGCATACTAGTAATCTGTTAATGGCTACCCATTATGGTATTATCACCTTTACAAACAGACAGATTTAATTTTCACAACTTGGTGAATAGAAGTCGACTTTAAATGTTGGTAACTCAGTAAGGGAGAAATTGCTCAATATAAAGTCGTCTGATGTAGGGGCATCTTTATGTGCAAATTATTTATCTTGGTTCCTGTTAAACAGGATTAGATCTCAAACATCTGCACGGATTGGTATGAGGTAGTTCAAAGGAATATGCATTCCAAATGTCACTGAATATTTCTTGTGAATTTCGGTTTTCTCAATCGAAGTCCACGGACACCTCACTAACAGGGATGTGATACTTGTACTTGAACTCCTACTTACTCGAGTACCAATCAGGGTTCTCCCTGGCTCATTTTTCCTTTGCGCCAACATTTTCGCCAAATTCAAAAGTTGGTGTCATTTCCAAGATTTTGGAGCCAAACTGGAGCCAGACCATTTTCTCTTAAAAACTTTAATAATGTGTACTTTGGGAAATAATGGTACCCTCATTTATTATGCTATCTTCTCTAGTCACGTGTCATAATCTATCCAGCATAAAATTTATCAAAAGGATTGGCTTGGCTATGATTCATTAGATTAATCTCATATGGAATGAATCATCATGTTCTCAAACCACATGCATTGTGGTAGCAGTAATAATCTCTGATAGAGATATCTGTCTGTCAGTGCTTTCATTCTAAACACCAGTATTAAATAAACTATTATGTAGTAAGTTGTATTATCAACACTTTGAGTGCACTAAACTTTCACAATGATAACTTTTAAAACAAATAAGAATGAGTTTAGGTAATACTTTCTTCAATGACATTTCCAATTTTCAGAAAGAAGAAAATGCACCAAAATCCATTACAACATGTAATTTCTCCTTCAGTCTTCATTATTTCTTTATTTTCTTAAAAAAGAAATTAACTAAAATGGACAAAAATTTAATTTGGTTTTATAGTTAAGTCTTTTTTGACAGCTGTGAATTTGATAGATCTTTATGGCAAAAAATCGGCAAATAAAAAGAAATTTCCTATGGATTTGTGTAAACAAAAACATAATCTTTGAACAGTTAAATTAATATAGGGACATTCTTTATTCATAACCTAGTGTTTTATTAAGTTGTTTATTGAAATTATTTCCACCTAAGTAAGCTGCTTGAACTGAAAAATAGTATTGATTGGCTTGAAGGCATGATCAAGTGTCAAATCTTGGGTTGGGTGGGTGGGGTACGCATTCTCAATAGTGATTGGGCTAAATCTCAAAGTCTGACGGTCACGTGACCTACTGTTATCTATCACCTGCAGCGATGGTGGTTTGATAACGACTTGTGTATAGTACTGGGAGGGACCCTTTATCTCTGCCAACAGCCTTGGGTGTGTAATTAAACCATTGTTCCTTAAATCTTTTCTTTGTTTTTTTCCCAATATCACAATATTTTTTTAACGATAATCTCTTTGGGAATTAAGCTGTAGCGGCAATTTTATTCGAAGAAATATGGGAGCTTATGTAATCACCCCGGCGTCCGCGTTGGCGTACATGTACGCGTTGCCAGCTTGGTCAAACCTTTGTGTGCAAGGTCTTTTCTCAGACACTGTGTATGCTGTTGCTTTGAAACTTCACACACTTATTCAGGGTCATGAGGGGACCTTGTATGTAAAGTCCCATAATTCTGGAATGGATTTTTATCAAATTGTGCCCCTTTTTGGACAAACCTTTGTGTCCAGGGCCTTTTCTCAGACACTGTGTATGCTGTTGCTTTGAAACTTCACAGACTTATTCAGGGTCATTAGATGACCTTGTATGTCAAGTCCCATAACTCTGGAATGGATTTTGACTGAATTGTGCCACTTTTTGGACTTAGAATTTTGGTCAAACCTTTGCGTGCAATACCTTTTCTCAGACACTGTGTATGCTGTTGCTTTGAAACTTTGCACACTTATTCAGGGTCATTAGATGACTTTGAATATCAAGACACTGTGTATGCTGTTGTTTATCGTATATAAATCAATTTACAGATTTAAAAGGCCCAAAAGGGCCTGTATGGACTTCGTTAACATTTGCATGCAAGTATTGAAAAGGTGTTTTATCTTGCAATAGGTGATACTGTGTGACTTTACCTAATGCTATAACTGTTCTGAAGTAGGCCCTGATAGGCGAGCTATATTGTTCTCCGACAACTCTTGTTAATTCTTGCGCAAATGGCGCCATTTGCGAAGCTCAGCATGAACCCTGACCAATTTTCAAGTACTCAGTATTTGTCTTAAATTTTGAGTATAAGTACTCGTACTTACTTGAGTACTAAAGCAAAATGGCCAGTACTTATGAGTACTTCCACACTAGTTAAAGCTATGGTAGAAATACCTAACTGTAAACTACAGTACATTCAATAAGCTTATAAAACATCAATATCCAGTACATTTTGTATTGCTAGAGTAAGCAGAAGTGATATCTCCTTTATAAGCCTGTATACAATGCATACTAGTAATCTGTTAATGGCTACCCATTATGGTATTATCACCTTTACAAACAGACAGATTTAATTTTCACAACTTGGTGAATAGAAGTCGACTTTAAATGGTGTTTTAGTGAAAGCAAGCTTAGAGATTAACTTGCTCAAGATTTGCAGACCACTTTGTAGTTTTATTTGTAAACCTAAACTTGAATGTATCGGTCATCATGAGCCTATTAGACTATTGGAATATTTATGAATATATTCCTGCAATGATATTTTCTGGGCTTGTCTCCTGTAACTGACAAATATGCATTACTAAATTTATTCTATACAATATTTGAATAACATGTTTTAATTTGTAACAATTTATTTTACATTCAATGCAAATGAGAGTTTAAACTACAATCAGGCTAAGAGTTATTTCATGGATATATTAACCCTTTTCCTCAAAACGAGCAATTTCTCCTTTTGCCACAATGTTTCCCACTTTTAGTCATAGGTTATCCATTCTATTATAGAGATTTTCTATTTTTTGACAAAATATGTTCAAAGTCGTCTGTTGCAGAATCGTAGTATGAGGGAAAGGGTTAACCCTTTCAAACATATGGAAAATCTGCTGCAGACAACTTTGAAGGAATCTAGGCATAAAATAGGAAAATCTTTATGAATGAAATAGCAATACTTGAATAAAGTTAAAAATGTTGTGGCAAAATTTCTCCTTTTGCCAAATAGACAAGGGAGATACAGACTGCAATCTATACATTATGGTTAACCCTTTCCCTCATACGACAATTCTGCAGCAGATGAGTTTGAACATATTTTGTCAAAAAATAGGAAATCTCTATATTTGAATTGATAATCTATGACTAAAAGTGGAAAACATTGTGGCAAAAGGAGAAATTGCTCGTTTTAAGCAATTTCTTCTTTTGTCACTATGTTTTAAAAAAGCCATCTGCTGCAGAGGCGTCAGAAAGCGTCTATATGAGGGAAAGGGTTAATTTATCTTCGATATACTTCCAACAACTTCAATTTATCAGAAGTAACAATATATTTTGATAAAAAGATGATAGCCAGTCAAGTTTTCTTCAAGTACTTATACAATTATTATCAGCCAAATTGGGATATGTTTAAAATAATTATGTTAATCCCAATAACAATTAAGACAGAAAATACATTAAGAAGCCACGGTATTAAGAAATACTATTCTTATACAATAACTATATTATGTTCTCTTTCATAATATTTTTAACTTTGTTTATTAGTTTTGAATGTTTAAATACATGTATTTGTTAAATTATGCTTATTCTGAAATTCTCTATAATTATAATAATGTTTTTGCACATTTTTCAAAAAAATTAAAGTCAAATATATATCGCAATCATAAACATTCAAATAATTTAATTCATAAAATCTCTAAAACTGGACAAAAATCTATATGGACAGTTTTGAATGGTCGACCATCTTCCTTTATCAGGTCATAAACAGAGGGATAAGCCGATGGGTTATTGATACCCCGTTGAGATAACACAGTCATAGACCCATATCACACATTAGAATGCGCAGGCATTTCACCTTTCTGAGGCATCGATTTTTACCTAAATATCAAAAAAGGACCAAACAATATTTTAAGAATAATTATTATACCCCCAGATACATAATATATGGGGGCTATATAGGAGTCACACTTGACGATCGGTTTGTCAGTCGGTCGGTCTGTAGGTCTGTGGACATTTCTTGTGAACACTATTTCTCAGCAACCCTTGGTCAGAATTCAATATAACTTCACAAGAATGATTGATACCAAGCCTAGTTGTGCATATTGTCGGCGTGTTGCACTGGAATTATTTTTAAATGCGTTATGACCCCTTGAATTTCTCATACATGTATATTACATAAATATGTCCATATTTTGTGAACACTATTTCTCAGCAACCCTTGGTCAGAATTCAATATAACTTCATAAGAATGATTGATACCATGCCTAGTTGTGCATATTGTCGGCGTGTTGCACTGGAATTATTTTTAAATGAGTTATGGCCCCTTGAATTTCTCATACATATTACATATATGTCCATATTTTGTGAACACTATTTCTCAGCAACCCTTCATCAGAATTTAATATAACTTCACAAGAATGATTGATACCAAGCCTAGTTGTGCATATTGTCAGTGTGTTGCACTGGAATTATCTTTAAATGAGTTATGGTCCCGTGAATTTCTCATACATATGTTTATTGTCAGGCACCAGCTGGGGATATTCATCACCTTCAGTGATATTTTTATACCCCCAGATACATAGTATATAAGGGCTATAATATAGGAGTCATGCTTGACGGTCCGTTGGTCTGTGGACATTTCTTGTGAACACTATTTCTCAGTAACCCTTAGTCAGAATTTAATATAACTTCACAAGAATAATTGATTCCAAGCCTAGTTGTGCATGTTGTCGGCGTGTTGCATTGGAAATATTTTGTGAACACTATTTCTCAGCAACCCTTCATCATAATTTAATATAACTTCACAAGAATGATTGATACCAAGCCTAGTTGTGCATATTGTCGGCGTGTTGCACTGGAATTATTTTTAAATGAGTTATGGCCCCTTGAATTTCTCATACATATGTATATTGTCAGGCACCAGCTGGGGGTATTCATCACCTTCAGTGATATTTCTAGTTTGAATTAATGCAAATGATAGAAGAAAAAATTATGCATCTTGAACCATTTTAAATGAAGGATCAGATGTTTTTGCACTACACAACCTGAGGATGTGCATGAAGTAAGATTATGCCGGTCAGAAATATATCTGTCCGTCTGTCTGTCCATATGTCTTGTAAGCGCAACAGGGGTATCTTTGTGAGTTCACTCACAGTTCTAGTTTTTTTCACTTTTGAAAGTGTATGTTATAATATAGATGAAATATCCTGTATTCATTTCAGATTTTGTGCAGAATGCGTTGAACCCCAGAGAAGATGTGAAGAGCCTACATGTACATTATGTCGTCAGCTGTTCAACCCATCAAAAATAATTAAAAACAAACAAGTCAGGAATCAGTTGAGAGCACGGCAAATGAAATGTCTTGGTTGTCATGAAAATGTATGTTTGCTCCAGTTATTTCACAGAAATCTAGTTAACCCTTTCCCTCATATAGAGGCTTTCTGACGCCACTGCAGCATACAGCTTTTTGAAAACATAGTGACAAAAGAAGAAATTGCTCAAAACGAGCAATTTCTCCTTTTGCCACAATGTTTTCCACTTTAAGTCATAGGTTATCCATTCAATTAAAGTGATTTTCTATTTTTTGACAAAATATGTTCATCTGCTGCAGAATTGTCGTATGAGAGAAAAGGGTTAACCCTTTCCCACCTACAGACACATTTTGATGCAGTCAACTTAGGAATGTTTCGTGACAAGAGGAGAAATTTGCTCATAATGAACAATTTCTCGCTTTGCCACGCTTTTTTTTTTCAATATATTAAACATTCATTTATAGAGATTTTCCATATTTTTGCCTAGTCAATTTCAAAGTTATATAGTAGATTTGTTGATTGTGGGAAGTGTTTTAAAACCCTTTTCCTCATACGACAATTCTGAAGCAGACAACTTGACATGTTTTATCAAAAATTAGAAAAATCTCTATAATTGAATGGATAACCTGACTTAAAGTGGAAAACATTGTGGCAAAAGGAGAATTTGCTCGTTTTGAGCAATTTCTTCTTTTGTCGTTATGTTTTCTAAAAGCTGTCTGATGCAGAGGCGTCAGAAAGCGTCTATATGAGGGAACGGGTTAAGGAGGAATGAACACCTTTTCCCACAATGATTCTCTTATTGCCCAACCAAAGCCTATGTTGTTGGTCCTCTAAAGAAATGTCTCACACGGTTAGAGCGTCAAATGAGCAGTGTTACAGGTTAACTAACCTAAAACAGGGTCTTCACGACCAGTATAGATCCAGATTATATAGATTACTCCAGATGTTGCTCTTATAAGTGAAAGAAGCATTCAAGGAACCTCTGACATACAGTTTACATTTAGATCTCAGTCATAGTATAAATGTGAAAATTTAACATTTCTATACTTGTGGGGAAAAAAATAAGGTTGATTTTTGTAAAGCCCAGCTAAAATATGGATTTATGATTATCCTTTTCTCACTTATAGAAATATATATATATGCAGCAGACGGCTTTTGAAAACATTGTGGCACATGGAGAAATTGCTCATAATGAGGCTTTTGAGCAATTAAACTCTTTGCCACAATCTTTTCAAATCCGTTTTAAAGTTATACTTTCATTTCCACAATTCTGCCTAGATAATTTCAAAGTTGTGACATTTGGTGCAGATTTGTTGTATGTGAAAAATGTGATGAAAACCCCCCTTATATAGAACTCTCAATTTTTAGAAACATATCTGATTTTTATCTGAACCATGCATTCGCACCTCGCAACTAATTTTTGGAAGTTTTAATTCCATTTTCAATCTGCTGTGTATGTGAAGAAATATGTCTACAAGTGGCAAAGGATAAATGAGAACCTTAGACTGAATAGACTTGATTTAATTTCAAAATGATTATTTAAAAGCATTTTTAGCTCCTGGCTGAAAGCCAGTCAAGCTTATGTCATGGCGAATTGTCCGTCGTTCTTGTGTGCGTTAACTTTTTCCTTTAAACAACTTCTTCTCCCTAACCACTTGGCCAATTTGGTTGAAACTTCATAGGAAGCATCCTCTTCAATGTCCTCTCTTAAATTCCTTCAATTTTTTCTTATCCATCCATAATTCTGGTTTCCATGGCAACCAAAAGAAAAAAATAGTGAAAACTTAAAAAATCTTCTTCTCCGAAAGTGTCAGGTCGATTTTCAAATAATTTCTTAGAAATGTGCCTTCGGTGACCCTTTATCAGATTCCTTCAAGAAATGTTGATTGGTTGAAAAACATGGCCGCCAGGGGGCGGGGCTATTTTGCCTTATATAGCTATAGTGAAAACTTAAAAAATCTTCTTCTCCAAAAGTGTTTAGACGATTTTCAAATAATTTTGTAGAAATGTTCATTGGGTGACCCTCTATCAGATTTCTTCAAGCCATGTTGATTGGTCGAAAAACATGGCCACCAGAGGGCGGGGCTACTTTGGCTTATATGACCTTAGTGAAAACTTAAAAAATCTTCTTCTCCGAAAGTGTTCAGCAGATTTTCAAATAATTGTGTAGAAATGTTCCTTGGGTGACCCTCTATCAGATTCCTTCAAGCCATGTTGATTGGTAAAAAAAACATGGCCGCCAGAGGGAGGGGCTATTTTGCCTTATATGGCTAAAGAGAAAACTTAAAAAATCTTCTCCTCCGAAAGTGTCAGGCCGATTTTCAAATAATTTTTGTAGAAATATTCCTTAAGTGACCCTTTATTAGATTCCTTCAAGAAATGTTGATTGGTTGAAAAACAAGGCCGCCAGGGGGCGGGGCTATTTTACCTTATATAGATATAGTGAAAATTTAAAAAATCTTCTTCTCCAAAAGTGTTCAGCCGATTTTCAAATAATTTTTTAGAAATGTTCATTGGGTGACCCTCTATCAGATTCCTTCAAGCCATGTTGATTGGTCGAAAAACATGGCTGCCAGAGGGCGGGGGCTATCTTGCCTTATATGACCAAAGTGAAAACTTAAAAAATCTTCTTCTCCGAAAGTGTTGAGCAATTTTCAAATAATTTTGTAGAAATGTTCCTTGGGTGACCCTCTATCAGATTCCTTCAAGCCATGTTGATTGGTAAAAAAACATGGCCGCCAGAGGGCGGGGCTATTTTGCCTTATATAGCTAAAGAGAAAACTTAAAAAATCTCCTCCTCCGAAAGTGTCTGGCTGATATTCAAATAATTTTGTAGAAATGTTCCTAGGTTCCTAATCTCTATTAGATTCATTTAAGCCATGTTGATTGGTTGAAAAATATGGTCGCCAGGGGGTGGGGCTATTTTGCCTTATATGGCTATAGTGAAAACTTAAAATATCCTCTCCTTCGAAAGTGTCAGGCCGATTTTTCAAATAATTTTGCACAAACATTTCTTCTTGGGTAACACTCTACAAGATTCCTTTAAGCCATGGTGGTTGGTAAAAAACATGGCCACCAGGGGTCAGGGCTGTTTGGAGATTTGATTTTTGCCATATGGCCGTGGAGCGATACTGGCCCTCTTGGGCCTCTTGTTTATAATGGCAGGCTTGAGACAAGATAACTTTTTAGTAATTTACCTAATAGCAAGGAACCAATTCATTACATGAGAGATCAAATTTCACGCAAACAACTTTAACCCTTTCCCTCATATAGACGCTTTCTGATGCCTCTGCAGCAGACGGCTTTTTGAAAACATAGCGACAAAAGAAGAAATTGCTCAAAACAAGCAATTTCTCCTTTTGACACAATGTTTTCCACTTTTCGTCATTATGGAGATTTTCTATGTTTTGACAAAATACGTTCAAAGTCGTCTGCTGCAGAATTGTCGTATGAGGGAAAGGGTTAAACTCACCTGAGCACAAAGTACCTTCTTAAGATGAGCTATTGTGAGATCAATGTGTGTTTAACAATTTCTTTAACCCTTTCCCTCATACGACAATTCTGCAGCAGACGACTTTGAACGTATTTTGTTGAAAATTGAAAATAATTGAATGGATAACCTATGACAAAAAGTTGAAAGCATTGCGGAAAATGGAGAAATTGCACATTTTGTGCAATTTCTTCCTTTGTCACTAAAAGGTTTTCAAAAAGCCGTCTGCTGCAGAAGCGTCAGAAAGCGTCTATATGAGGGAAAGGGTAAAACAAGATCTTCTGAGCCATTATCAACCAAACTGCACCTGAATGTTTCTGAAGTAGTCCTCTCTTTTGATCTCTTGTCACTGAAGAAAGGGGTTAAAATTACAAAAGAAATTCTTCTCTGAAAGTGCTGGTCATGTTTCTAGATATTTAGACAATTATTATGTCTCCCCCATTACATGGGGGTGACATATTGTTTTTGCCCGTTCCGTCCGTCCTTCCGTCCTTCCGTCTGTCACACTTGTTTCCGCTCAATAACTGAAGAATGCTTGGGCGTAGGAACTTCATACTTGGTATGCAGGTTGGTCATGACCAGTAGCTGACCCCTATTTATTTTGATAACAGAAGGTCAAAGGTCAAGGTCATAATGACCTTGTGAGGTAAAAAATGGTTTACGCTCAATAACTGAAGAGCGCTTTGGCTGAGGAACTCCATACTTGGTATGCAGGTTGGCCATGCCTAGTAGAAGACCCCTATTGATTTTGAGGTCTACGTCTAAAGTCAAGGTCACAGTGACCATGAGCTTGAAAGGTCACAGTGACAATGAGCTGATAAATAGTTTTTGCTTGGGCCCAGGAACTTCATACTTGATGTGCAGGTTGGTCACCACCAGCAAATGACCCCTATTAATTTTAAGGTCACTACGTCAAAGGTCAAGGTCACAGTGGTCAAGGTCACATCCGTCACACTTGTTTCCGCTCAATAACTGAAGAACGCTTGGGCATAGGATCTTCATACTTGGTATGCAGGTTGGTCATGACCAGTAGATGACTCCTATTGATTTTGATGTCAGAAGGTCAAAGGTCAAGGTCATGGTAACCTTGTGAGGTAAAAAATGGTTTCCGCTCAATAACTGAAGAACGCTTGGGCCGAGGAACTCCATACTTGGTATGCAGGTTGGCCATGCCCAGTAGAAGACCCTATTAATTTTTTAGGTCAAAGTCAAGGTCACAGTGACCTTGAGCTGAAAGGTAACAGTGACAATGAGCTGAAACATTGTTTTTGCTTAATAACTGTAGAATGCTTTGGCCATGGAAGTTAATACTTGGTGTGCAGTTTGGTCACCACCAGTAGATGACCCCTATTGATTTTGAGGTCACTAGCTTAAAGGTCAAGGTCATGGTAACCTTCAGCTGAAAAATGGTTTCCTCTCAATAACTAAAGAATGCTTATGTTGAGGAACTTCATACCTGGTGTGCAGGTTGGTCCTAACCAGTAAATGACCTTTATTGAATTTGTTTGATTTTGAGGTCACAAGGTCAAATGTCGAAGGTCACGGTAACCTTCAGCTGAAAAATGTGTTTTACTCAATAACTCAAAAACGCTTATACCCAGGAACGTCATACTTGGTGTGCAACTTGGTCCTAACCTGTAGATGACCCCTATTGATTTTGATGTCAGTAGGTCAAAGGTCAAGGTCGCGGTGACCTTTGGCTGAAAAATGGTTTCCGCTCAATAACTGAAGATTGCTTGGGCCCAGGAACTTCATACTTGGTGTGCAGGTTGGTCACCAGCAGCAAATGACCCCTATTGATTTTGAGGTCACTAGGTCAAAGACCAAGGTCATGGTAACCCTCACCTGAAAAATGGTTTCCGCTCAATAACTGAGGATTGTCACTGTTGCTTCTCCAGTCCAAAACTAAAAAATTCATCTCCATCATTTCTTTTCCTCCCCTACGACCACACAAATGGGGAGACAAACGCTTTTTCAAAAAAGCAATCTCTAGTTTTCCTTATATTCGTAGCATGAACTTGATAAAATCTTTTCATCCTAAATTGCCTATGCAATTAAAAAATAAAATGACAGAAATGTGCCTTTGGTGACCTTAATTCCATCCTGATTGATTGAAAAACGTTGCTACAAGGGGTTGGAGCTAGCGTCCCTTTTATGCTGATAATGTTAACTTTGAAAATGTTCTCTGTTACTATAAGTCTTCTTATAGTATACAGTTCTTTGGATGAACATTTATCTTGATTTTCAAGCCTTTTGCGAATTTTATAGGCATGCTAGCAAGTTCATTGTTCTCCTCCAAAAATAATTTATTTCCAAGGATAGTCAGCCAAAGTACTCAGGTTAGCACAGCAGGGGCACATTGGTCTAGTTTTCACTTCACACTAACCAGCTCAAAAAATATATTTGTTTTCTATTCAGATAATTTTGAATCAGATGCGGGACCATCAGGCAAGATGCTCAAAGATTGACAGAACAGTGAAACAGTTTCAACCTATCCGAGGAACAAGTCAACAAATTGCTAAGTAAGTTTACTAGTTGTCTTACCTGGAACTCTCAGAGCTTTAGATAACCCTTCAGACCTATTCTGACTCGTCTGCAGTAGATGGCTTATGAAAACATGGTGACAAAAGGAGTAATTAATCATAAAATAAGGCCAGATATAGATACGGGAGTAAATACCTCCAAAAGTCAAAAATACTGTATGTCATAAACGTAGGTTGTTGTTAGGTTAAAGTTTTTTGTAAGTTGTGTCCCATCTACTTCTCCATTAGTAACCATTTCCCAAGTACCACAAATCTGCAACAACTTTGAAAAGATCTAGGAAAACATATGGAAAGTGTCTATTAAATGAATATGTATTTATTGAATAGGATGGCAAACAATGTGGCAAAAGGAGAAATTGGTCATTTTGAGCAATTTTGCATTTTGTCACAATGTTTTCAAAAGACATCTGCAGAGGCGTCAGTATGCGTTTGTATGGTGGAAAGGGTTAATGAAACTTGAAATGGTGATAAACCATCATATAGGGCAGCCATATTCAGATTGGGTACCAAGTACCTTCAAGGTCAAGGTCACTTTTGGTCATGTAATTAGGATGTTGACAGGTAACAATTTCGTGGCTAATTTTGTTTTATTCTTAATGTCTATGCAACTACAGTTCCGCTAAGCCCCAGTGGCTCAGTCTGTAGCAATGTAGGCTGTCTATCCAGGTAATATGAGTTTGAACCCCAACCTGGCCAACATTCTTTTCAACATGTGACAAAAGTCATTCATCCTTCCACCAATGGGCTAACAGTTTATGTGGAACATCAGCCAATTACTTCGAAAAGACTACAGTGTGGAGTACTGGTGTGAGAAACACATGGGTATGTGAACTGTCTACTGTTATATGATTTAACCCTTTCCCTCATATATACGCTTTCTGACCAGTGACCCTTCTGCAGCAGACAGCTTTCTGAAAACATAGTGACAAAAGAAGAAATTGCTCAAGATGAGCAATTTCTCTTTTTGCCACAATGTTTGCCACTTTTAGTCATAGGGTATCCATTCAATTATAGAGATTTCTATTTTTTGACAAAGTACGTTCAAAGTCGTCTGCTGCAGAATTGTCGTATGAGGGAAAGGGTTAAACATTAAAATATGGAAATTCTCTATTAATGAAAGTACAAATGTATAATAATTGGACAAAGTTGAAAACATTCTGACAAAAGGATAAATTGCTCATTATGAGCAGTTCCTCCTTTTGCCACATTGTTGCTGATTTATCTAAACATGTCTGCATGTGGGAAAGGGTTACATTGAAAATACAATTTCTGGTATATGTTCTGACTGTGCTTGTTTATTGTAATTTGACAGGGATCTGCCAAACAGACAAACATTCCCTTGCCCCTATTGTGATAACGCTAATTTTGACAACAAAAGTCTGGTGGAGCACTGTAACAAATATCACTCTCATGAGCCTATAGCTGTGGTAAGTTTGGACTGTGCTTATATCTGTATCCATGCGCATAGTGCAGACGACATCAGATGGTTTATAGTTAACCCTTTCCCTCATATAGACGCTTTCTGACGCCTCTGCAGCAGACAGCTTTTTGAAAACATATTGACAAAAGAAGAAATTGCACAAAACGTGCAATTTCTCCTTTTGCCACAATGTTTTCCACTTTTTGTCATAGGTTATCCATTCAATTATGGAGATTTTCTATGTTTTGACAAAATACGTTCAAAGTCGTCTGCTGCAGAATTGTCGTATGAGGGAAAGGGTTAACTGCAGAAGACTTACGATGCTTTATACAACAGACATTATTGGATCATTTTTACTGCAGAACGATTGTTGAATAAATTGAGAAATTGCTCTGTACAAGCATTTTGAAAACAAATTCTCCTTTTGTAACAATATCTTAAGTCGTCTGCTGATGTGTCATATTGTGACTGCATGTGCGAAAAGGTTGTCAAGTAACTTTCAGAATTAATGTATCAAAATATAAATTTCTAACTTTTGAGTCATTTTCATCTCATCATTTTTAACAAATTAAAATATAAACAAAAGCAAAATATGTTTATTATAAGACTTTAATTCTGCACACAACTTTGAAAACACTCGATAAATGAATGATTAACTATTGAATAGATTTAAAAACATTGTAGCAAAAGGAGAAATTACTCATTATTAGCATCAATGTTTTCAAAAGTCTGTATGTGAGAAAGGGTTAATATATTTATTTGTTTAAATAACCTACAAATGAATGTATAACTATCAATAGATTCAAAAACATTGTGGCATGGCAAAAGGAAAAATTACTCATTATGAGCATCCCTGTTTTCAAAAGTGATTTGTAGATTTGTTGAATGTGGGAAAAGGGTTAAGATATTTATTTGTTTATTTTTTATCTAGGTGTGCCCAATTTGTGCATCAATGCCCTGGGGAGATAAAACACAGATTAGTGGTAATTTTATACAGCATCTGAACATAAGACATATATTCGAATATGACACATATGTGGTAAGTATTGAAATAAAAGCATAAGACATATATTTGAAAATGACACATATGTGGTAGTATTGAAATAAAAACATGAGACATATATTTGAATATGACACATATGTGGTAAGTATTGAAATAAAAACATGAGACATATATTTGAATATGACACTTATGTGGTAAGTATTGAAATTAAAACATGAGACATATATTTAAATATGACACTTATGTGGCAAGTATTGAAATAAAAACATGAGACGTATATTTAAATATGACACTTATGTGGTAAGTATTGAAATTAAAACATGAGACATATATTTAAATATGACACTTATGTGGTAAGTATTGAAATTAAAACATTATACATATATTTAAATATGACACTTATGTGGTAAGTATTGAATTAAAACATGAGACATATATTTAAATATGACACTCATGTGGTAAGTATTGAAATTAGAACATAAGACATATATTTGAATATGACACTTATGTGGTAAGGTATTGAAATTAAAACCTGAGACATATATTTAAGTGTGACATGTATGTGGTAAGTATTTAAATAAAAACATGAGACATATACATATATTTGAATATGACACTTATGTGGTAAGGTATTGAAATTAAAACCCGAGACATATATTTAAATATGACATGTATGTTGTAAGTATTGAAATTAAAATACTGTTAGACACTTTACCACATGGAGACACATCTGTTGCAGAGGAATTTTTAAAACATTACTTCAAAAGTAGAAATTGCTCTTGAAAAAAATAGTGAATTTTGATGAATTGGACATAGTTTCTTCATATTTTGTAAATTTACTTTAATAAAGTTTTGCACTCACAATTTGTTCTTGTCTTTTACACTTGCATTGATGGTCAAAATGAGGGATTTGGAGACATACAATTATGCATAATTCATGCTATGATATACATGTACATCTTTGCTCAAAGGTTACGATCAGATCAAGATTCTATGGCAAGTACATAGACAGATCAGTCTGCTGCAGATTTGTTATATTAAGGAAAGGGGGAGGGGGGTTAAAGCTGTTGTTTTGAGCCTGAAATTATGATAATCATTATCACCATGTACACTTTAAGCTTGTCTGTTTTTCGAACCTAACCTAATCTCATAACTCAAAAACCATTCAACATTATCAAATGAAACTTGGTACATGTTCCTAGGAACAACACGCATGTCTATGCCAAGTCACATAACACTGGCTTTAATAATTATTCAGAAATGGACCTTTTTGCGTTTGAAGAAAGAGGCGAGTGTTGGCATTCGCACAGTGGTGCTCTTGTTAGAATATAAATCTTTGAACAAACATGGGGATCAGAGCAACATTATGAAATAATTATATTTTTATTACAGGATTACCAACAAGATGACGATGAAATGTTGAGAGCTGCAATTCAAGCTTCTTTAGAAAATTCTTGAATATCCATTGATGTGAATCTGATGAAAGTTACAAGCGTTTCAGCAATGCATTGGTGACAGCAAAGACTAATCCGCTGATCTGTTGTTAACCTTTTTAAAACATTATCGGAGAGAGTTATATTGATTTATTTATTTGATATCAATTATGAAACATACCTTTCCCACATAGAACGAAACAACATCAGACAACTTTGAAAACATCTAGGCAGAATCATGGAAAATCTCTGCAAGGGAAAGGTTAATTATTGAAAACAGTTAAATACATTGTGGCAAAAGGAGAAATTGTCCCCTACAGTCTTCGGCCTCCGATGTTTCAGAAAGGGTCTTTATGTGGGAAGCGGTTAATATAAGTCAGTTAGAACTTGTTTCAATGAAAATGTGATAAGTTTAGCTGAAAGCAGTACAAAATAATTAACCCTTTCCCTCTGACGCCTCTGCAGCAAATGGCTTTTAGAAAACATAGTGACAAAAGAAAAAATTGATCAAAACGAGCAAGTTCTCACTGACACAATGTTTTCCACTGTTAGTCATAGGTTATCCATTTGACAAAATATGTTCAAAGTTGTCTGCTGCAGAATTGTTGTATGAGGAAAAAGGGTTAATTAACCACACAGTCTAACAAAGAGACATCACTGTCCAAACAGACAAAGGTAAATGTAAAACCCCTGGTGTGTCAACGGTCAAATTTACATTGAGATGAAGAACAAAATTTGACCTTTGCCCCTGTAAGGATCAGAAAATGTCCTCTAACAGTAAAAGGTTGTATCAGAATTATTTGACCACCTTTAACCCTTTCCCTCATATAGACGCTTTCTGATGCCTCTGCAGCAGACAGCTTTTTGAAAACATAGTGACAAAAGAAGAAATTGCACAAAACGTGCAATTTCTCCTTTTGCCACAAGGTTTCCCACTTTTAGTCATAGGTTATCTATTAAATTATAGAGATAATCTTTTTTTTTACAAATTACTTTCAAAGTCTTCTGCTGCGGTATTGTTGTATGACGCTTTCTAACTCCTCTGCAGCAGACAGCTTTTTAAAAACATAGTGACAAAAGAAGAAATTGCTCAAAACGAGCAATTTCTCCTTTTTCCCACAATGTTTCCCACTTTAGGTCATAGTAACGTTATCCATTCAATTATAGAGATTTTCTTTCAACAAAATATGTTCAAAGTCGTCTGCTGGTGAATTGCTGATGAGGGAAAGGGTTAAGCTAATCAAGAATTAATACAGAATAAGGTCAGGGGCATAGTTCACAGACCTTTCCTCTAAATCTGCAGCAGACGACTTTTGAAAACATTGTGGCAAGGGAGGAATTGCTCATGATTAACAATTTATCTTTTTGCTAAAATGTTTTCAACTTTTAATTAATCTGAACTATCTGTTCAAAGTCGTCTGCTTTAGGTTTGTTGTATGTACTTTTTTTTTTTTTTTTTTACTTATAGCTGGATTTATCCATCAAAAAACAATGTTCCGTACAAACCTGTTTATTTCACGGGAATGAAATATAAACAATATTTCCACAGTTACTGGTTTTATCCTATATCCATAAAAATAATTTCAGTACAAACCTGTATATTTCACAGGAAGGAAATCTTTAAAATATTTTCACTAGCTATGTCACTTAATATCTGTACACAGCATGTATAGAAGGCAAATATGAATAGTCCCTTGTTAATCCTTTACCATAATATAAACACATTATGATGCCTCTGCAGCAGACAGCTTTTTAAAACAAGTGGTTGCAATAGGAGAAATTGCTCATAATGAGCAATTTCTCCTTTTACCACAATATTATCAACTCGATTCAAATTTTTTTTTCAATTAAAGAGATTTTCAATATTTTTATCTGAATGTTTTCAGTCAATTGCTGCAGATTTAATGTATAAGGGAAAGCGTTAAAACTCCCCTTTTATATTTGAGATGTATATATATTGATGAAAGGGTCCTTAGTTATATGTTAATCATCGGACAATTATCATTTTGTTGTAGATTCTGATTTTAACTTCGGGCTTTTTGCCCACTCGAAATCTCTGATGCAGGATACCACTCCCAACCAAAACACAGCCTCCGAGGTGTAGTGGTAGAGCGTCTGCCTCGGCAGCAGATGACTTTGCAAACATGAAACATACGGAAACTCGACATAAATGAACGAACAATTATTTATATAGTCTTAAACACTGTGGTAAAGAAAGCAATTTCCCCTTTTGCCACAATATTTTCAAGTCCGCTGCTGCAGTGGCATCAGAAAGTGTATGTTTGTGGGAAAGGGTTAAGCAAAGCTCTAGATAAGGGGCATTTTGCATGTTCTTAAGTCCTTATTTGACCCTCTAGGGGCGTTTTGCATGTTCTTAAATCCTTATTTGACCCTTTAACCCTAAGTTATGGGTACTCGAAAGAATCGTCTCACTGAGACGATGCTTTTGAGTACTCACAACATAGGGTTTGCTTTAATAACAAGAGAAATTGTGGGGAAAAAGAGCTGAATATTAATTCAACAGCCAGTTCTATTTGTGATTTATGGTAATTATCCTAGCCATGTTTTAATTGTATATATATTTAGTTATGTGTCCTGTTATTTTTATTAAACTTTATAAATAGGAAATGCCTCGTTATTATCATTAAAAAGCTCCATTTGCTTTAACCCTTTCCGTCATATAGACACTTTTTGACGCTTCTGCAGCAGACAGCTTTTTTAAAACATAGGCTCGAAACAAGCAATTTCTCCTTTTGTCACAATGTTTTCCACTTTTAGTCATAGGTTATCCATTTAATTATAGAGATTTTCCATTTTTTTGACAAAATATGTTCAAAGTCGTGCAGAATTGTCGTATGAGGGAAATGGTTAAGATATTTTTTGAGTCTGGATTACGCAAACTGGCCTTCAAAGATTTTGAAATGAATAGCAAATTGCATACTTTTTTATTTGATGTTTGGTCATAATTTTTTTCCAGAGACTTGACCAACTAGATGGCAATAAAGGAAGAATGTTCCTTAGATAATCCTCTACCAAAATTGTTCATCCCTCTTTATTTGTCAAAAAATATAGTTGTCTTCTTGTTATAAAATGTACTTCATTTTTGCATATTTAGAAAATTGGAAGTACAGTTTTATTACAGAGTGGAAAACATCGTGAGAAGTCAAGAAACTGCATTTAACCCTTTCCCTCATATAGACGCTTTTTGACGCCTCTGCAGCAGACAACTATTTGAAAACATATTGACAAAAGAAGAAATTGCTCAAAACGAGCAATTTCTCCTTTTGCCACAATGTTTTCCACTTTTAGTCATAGGTTATCCATTCAATAATAGAGATTTTCTATTTTTTTGACAAAATATGTTCAAAGTCGTCTGCTGCAGAATTGTCGTATGAGGGAAAGGGTTAACCAAATTTTACTTTTCCCAAATTGTTCTCTGCAAAAGCGATATCCAAGTCATCAATATCAGGAATGGGATAAATCAACTTTTTTGGAAGCACTGGTAAAGATTTACAAGTATATATATATATTTAAAATCCATGACAATATTTTTATCTCTATCAGAAAACACTTCCATTTTAACTCTTTCCCTCATACAATTCTGCAGCAGACGACTTTGAACGTATTTCCATAATCGAATGGATAACCTATGACAAAAAGTGGAAAACATTGTGGCAAAAGGAGAAATTGCACGTTTTGTGCAATTTCTTCTTTTGTCACTATGTTTTCAAAAAGCCGTCTGCTGCAGAGGCGTCAGAAAGCGTCTATATAAGGGAAAGGGTTAAGTTCCAATTCATAGCCAATTGTCTGTCCTGTTGGATGACATTTCATAGGAAGCATCCTCATTCTATATTGGCATCCTCCATGTCTTGTTAATTGATGAAAAACCAAGAGGTGTGGCTGTTTTCAATTATTATGCCCCCTTCGAAGAAATTTTCTTGGGTGATACTGTACAAGATTGCTGCTAGCCATGTTCATTTTGGTCATTTCCCTCATACAACAATTCTGCAGCAGACGACTTTGAACGTTTTTTGTCAAAACATAGAAAATCTCCATAATTGAATGGATAACCTATGACAAAAAGTGGGAAACCTTGTGGCAAAAGGAGAAATTGCATGTTTTGTGCAATTTCTTCTTTTGTCACTATGTTTTCAAAAAGCCGTCTGCTGCAGAGGCATCAGAAAGCGTCTATATGAGGGAAAGGGTTAAGTTCCAATTCATAGCCAATTGTCTGGCCTGTTGGATGACATTTCATAGGAAGCATCCTCATGCTATATTAGATTCCTCCATGTCTTGTTAATTGATGAAAAACATGTCCCCCATGGGTGTGGCTGTTTTCAATTATTAGTCCCCTACCGGCGTGCCGAAGGGGACTATTAGGTTTGCACTCCGTCCGTCAGTCCGTCAGTCCATCTGTCAGTCAGTCAGTCAGTCAGTCCGGCAAATCAGTTTTCCGCACTTTTTTTCTACATGCTTTGAGGTATTGAGCTGAAATTTTGTATATGTCTTTGTAATCATGTGTTACAGATCAAGTTCGCGTTTCCTGGGATTTCGTCAATTTTTTAATGAGTTATGCCCCTTTTTGGACTTAGAATATTCGTTTTCCGCACTTTTTTTCTACATGCTTTGAGGTATTGAGCTGAAATTTTGTATATGCCTTTGTAATCATGTGTCACAGATCAAGTTCGCGTTTCCTGGGATTTCGTCAATTTTTTAATGAGTTATGCCCCTTTTTGGACTTAGAATATTCGTTTTCCGCATTTTTTTTCTACATGCTTTGAGGTATTGAGCTGAAATTTTGTATATGCCTCTGTAATCATGTGTCACAGATCAAGTTCGCGTTTCATGGGATTTCGTCAATTTTTTTATGAGTTATGCCCCTTTTTGGACTTAGAATATTAATCGGTAGGGGATTATGGTATTGCTTGCAATCCTACAGTTACTTGTTTATATGGCTATGAAACTTTAGAAATCTTCTCCGACGGAAGTATGAAGCCATTTTTCGAATAATTTTGTAGAAATGTTCTGTGGGTGACCCTCTTATCCGATTTCCTTCAAGCCATGTTGATTGGTAGAAAACATGGCCACTATGGAGGCAGAGGTTTTTTGCCTTATATGGGAGTAGTGAAAACTTTAAAAATCTGCTCCTCCAAAAGTATGAAGCCGACTTTCAAACCGTTTTGTAGAATTTTTCTTGGGTGATACTGTACAAGATTGCTGCTAGCCATGTTCATTTTGGTCATTTTGGTCGAAAAACATGGCTCACCAGGGGGCATGACTGTTTTGTGTTATATAGCAATAGTAAGCGGAGCAATACTGGCCCTCTTGAGCCACTTGTTTAAAATGCGGGCGGAGCTTTTGCAATCATTCACCATATTGCGGCATCATCTGCCTGTCCGATCACATTTTCTCAAAATTATCCAAAGATATCAATTGCATGCATACCTCTTGTTGCCAGCAACCAAAAGGAAAACATTAAAAAACTTTTTCACAAAAACTGTAAGACTATGATATTTGGTGTAGCACTGTCTAGCTCTACTGAGATTGTTCTACATTGGGCCTACCTTGGGGGTCACCTGTTTTATATATATAAAGGGAACAAGAGGCCCATGAGGGCCTATACTCTACTGGCATTGATCTGGCTTGTTTCAAAAGGAACCAATATGTCATCAATATTCAAATACCATCTAAGTTTGGTGAAGATCAGATAGTAAATGGAAGCTCTATCGTGTTCATAAGCTGTATTATAGCAATTTTGACAATTTCAAGGGCCATAATCCAGCCATGCATGGGTAGATCAGGCCGTTTTTTTTAGAAATGAACCAAACTCTCATGGATATCTAACTACTGTATAAGTTTGATTGAGATACAATGACAAATAAGGACTGTATCATGTTAACAAGCCCTATTATAGCAATTTTGACAATTTCAAGGGCCATAATTCAGTCATGCATGGGGATCTGGCTTGTTTTCGAAAGGAATCAAGCTCTCATGGATATCTAACTACTGTATAAGTTTGGTTGAGATACAATAAAAAATAAAGACTATCGTGTTAACAAGCTCTATTATAGCAATTTTGACCATTTCAAGGGCCATAATCCAGTCATGCATGGGCAGATCTGGCTTGTTTTCGAAAGGAACCGAGCTCTCATGGATATCTAACTACTGTATAAGTTTGGTTGAGATACAATCAAAAGTGAAGACTGTATCGTGTTAACAAGAAATTAATTACGGACGGACGCACGCACTCATGCACGCACGGACAACGGACAAATCACCACGACATAAGCCCTTCTGGCCTTTGGCCAGTAGAGCTAAAAACCAAAAGGCCTAGATTTTAGGTATTTATTGTGGTCCTCTAAATAGATTATTCAAATTATGCCCCTAAGCTCAAATTTGGCCCCTCCCCAGGAAAAACTGTTTTTCAAGATATATAGGGAAAATCTTTGAAATTCTTCATGTCTGAACCAAAAGGTCTCAATTGATCACATCTATTTCTCACCATTGTCCTATTCATTGACCTCTTTTAATTGCAGTACCGTAAAACCAAACTCAATCATTCTCAGACCAAATGAATGGTATAAAGCTTTATTTTGAGTGTGACATGTAGGGCCATTTAGGGCCCTCTTGTTTATCAGATGTGGAAAGAATACCACCAACCTCTCAATATAATATATCGGGTACACTGTCAAATAGATCATTGGTGATAGATATTATATACTTTTTATTCGGGGTGATTGCTTCAGATCTGGAAGAAAGCTGAATAATGGATCCAGGACATTTTTACAGAAACCCTTTCCTTGATACAGAGGATTTTTGAAAACATTGTTGACATTAACCCTTTCCCTCATACGACAATTCTGCAGCAGACGACTTTGAACATATTTAGAAAATCTCTATAATTGAATGGATAACTTATGACTATAAGTGGAAAACATTGAGGCAAGAGGAGAAATTGCTCGTTTTGTGCAATTTCTTCTTTTGTCACTATGTTTTCAAAAAGCTGTCTGCTACAGTGGTGTCAGAAAACATATATATGAGGGAATGGGCTAAGAACAATTTCTCCTTTATCCACAATTTTTCCAAAAGTGGTTGTTTCTGTTTTTGAAGAAAGCTGTATAATGAACAGAGGATAACACTATATTCCCGCTAAAACTTTATTTCTGTGTTTAAGCATTTTCACACAGAAAGTTGTTTACAGAATCTGAAAACATGAGACATATATTTAAATATGACACTTATGTGGTAAGTATTGAAATTAAAACATTATACATATATTTAAATATGACACTTATGTGGTAAGTATTGAATTAAAACATGAGACATATATTTAAATATGACACTCATGTGGTAAGTATTGAAATTAGAACATAAGACATATATTTGAATATGACACTTATGTGGTAAGGTATTGAAATTAAAACCTGAGACATATATTTAAGTGTGACATGTATGTGGTAAGTATTTAAATAAAAACATGAGACATATACATATATTTGAATATGACACTTATGTGGTAAGGTATTGAAATTAAAACCCGAGACATATATTTAAATATGACATGTATGTTGTAAGTATTGAAATTAAAATACTGTTAGACACTTTACCACATGGAGACACATCTGTTGCAGAGGAATTTTTAAAACATTGCTTCAAAAGTAGAAATTGCTCTTGAAAAAAATAGTGAATTTTGATGAATTGGACATAGTTTCTTCATATTTTGTAAATTTACTTTAATAAAGTTTTGCACTCACAATTTGTTCTTGTCTTTTACACTTGCATTGATGGTCAAAATGAGGGATTTGGAGACATACAATTATGCATAATTCATGCTATGATATACATGTACATCTTTGCTCAAAGGTTACGATCAGATCAAGATTCTATGGCAAGTACATAGACAGATCAGTCTGCTGCAGATTTGTTATATTAAGGAAAGGGGGAGGGGGGTTAAAGCTGTTGTTTTGAGCCTGAAATTATGATAATCATTATCACCATGTACACTTTAAGCTTGTCTGTTTTTCGAACCTAACCTAATCTCATAACTCAAAAACCATTCAACATTATCAAATGAAACTTGGTACATGTTCCTAGGAACAACACGCATGTCTATGCCAAGTCACATAACACTGGCTTTAATAATTATTCAGAAATGGACCTTTTTGCGTTTGAAGAAAGAGGCGAGTGTTGGCATTCGCACAGTGGTGCTCTTGTTAGAATATAAATCTTTGAACAAACATGGGGATCAGAGCAACATTATGAAATAATTATATTTTTATTACAGGATTACCAACAAGATGACGATGAAATGTTGAGAGCTGCAATTCAAGCTTCTTTAGAAAATTCTTGAATATCCATTGATGTGAATCTGATGAAAGTTACAAGCGTTTCAGCAATGCATTGGTGACAGCAAAGACTAATCCGCTGATCTGTTGTTAACCTTTTTAAAACATTATCGGAGAGAGTTATATTGATTTATTTATTTGATATCAATTATGAAACATACCTTTCCCACATAGAACGAAACAACATCAGACAACTTTGAAAACATCTAGGCAGAATCATGGAAAATCTCTGCAAGGGAAAGGTTAATTATTGAAAACAGTTAAATACATTGTGGCAAAAGGAGAAATTGTCCCCTACAGTCTTCGGCCTCCGATGTTTCAGAAAGGGTCTTTATGTGGGAAGCGGTTAATATAAGTCAGTTAGAACTTGTTTCAATGAAAATGTGATAAGTTTAGCTGAAAGCAGTACAAAATAATTAACCCTTTCCCTCTGACGCCTCTGCAGCAAATGGCTTTTAGAAAACATAGTGACAAAAGAAAAAATTGATCAAAACGAGCAAGTTCTCACTGACACAATGTTTTCCACTGTTAGTCATAGGTTATCCATTTGACAAAATATGTTCAAAGTTGTCTGCTGCAGAATTGTTGTATGAGGAAAAAGGGTTAATTAACCACACAGTCTAACAAAGAGACATCACTGTCCAAACAGACAAAGGTAAATGTAAAACCCCTGGTGTGTCAACGGTCAAATTTACATTGAGATGAAGAACAAAATTTGACCTTTGCCCCTGTAAGGATCAGAAAATGTCCTCTAACAGTAAAAGGTTGTATCAGAATTATTTGACCACCTTTAACCCTTTCCCTCATATAGACGCTTTCTGATGCCTCTGCAGCAGACAGCTTTTTGAAAACATAGTGACAAAAGAAGAAATTGCACAAAACGTGCAATTTCTCCTTTTGCCACAAGGTTTCCCACTTTTAGTCATAGGTTATCTATTAAATTATAGAGATAATCTTTTTTTTTACAAATTACTTTCAAAGTCTTCTGCTGCGGTATTGTTGTATGACGCTTTCTAACTCCTCTGCAGCAGACAGCTTTTTAAAAACATAGTGACAAAAGAAGAAATTGCTCAAAACGAGCAATTTCTCCTTTTTCCCACAATGTTTCCCACTTTAGGTCATAGTAACGTTATCCATTCAATTATAGAGATTTTCTTTCAACAAAATATGTTCAAAGTCGTCTGCTGGTGAATTGCTGATGAGGGAAAGGGTTAAGCTAATCAAGAATTAATACAGAATAAGGTCAGGGGCATAGTTCACAGACCTTTCCTCTAAATCTGCAGCAGACGACTTTTGAAAACATTGTGGCAAGGGAGGAATTGCTCATGATTAACAATTTATCTTTTTGCTAAAATGTTTTCAACTTTTAATTAATCTGAACTATCTGTTCAAAGTCGTCTGCTTTAGGTTTGTTGTATGTACTTTTTTTTTTTTTTTTTTACTTATAGCTGGATTTATCCATCAAAAAACAATGTTCCGTACAAACCTGTTTATTTCACGGGAATGAAATATAAACAATATTTCCACAGTTACTGGTTTTATCCTATATCCATAAAAATAATTTCAGTACAAACCTGTATATTTCACAGGAAGGAAATCTTTAAAATATTTTCACTAGCTATGTCACTTAATATCTGTACACAGCATGTATAGAAGGCAAATATGAATAGTCCCTTGTTAATCCTTTACCATAATATAAACACATTATGATGCCTCTGCAGCAGACAGCTTTTTAAAACAAGTGGTTGCAATAGGAGAAATTGCTCATAATGAGCAATTTCTCCTTTTACCACAATATTATCAACTCGATTCAAAATTTTTTTTCAATTAAAGAGATTTTCAATATTTTTATCTGAATGTTTTCAGTCAATTGCTGCAGATTTAATGTATAAGGGAAAGCGTTAAAACTCCCCTTTTATATTTGAGATGTATATATATTGATGAAAGGGTCCTTAGTTATATGTTAATCATCGGACAATTATCATTTTGTTGTAGATTCTGATTTTAACTTCGGGCTTTTTGCCCACTCGAAATCTCTGATGCAGGATACCACTCCCAACCAAAACACAGCCTCCGAGGTGTAGTGGTAGAGCGTCTGCCTCGGCAGCAGATGACTTTGCAAACATGAAACATACGGAAACTCGACATAAATGAACGAACAATTATTTATATTAGAAAATTGGAAGTACAGTTTTATTACAGAGTGGAAAACATCGTGAGAAGTCAAGAAACTGCATTTAACCCTTTCCCTCATATAGACGCTTTTTGACGCCTCTGCAGCAGACAACTATTTGAAAACATATTGACAAAAGAAGAAATTGCTCAAAACGAGCAATTTCTCCTTTTGCCACAATGTTTTCCACTTTTAGTCATAGGTTATCCATTCAATAATAGAGATTTTCTATTTTTTTGACAAAATATGTTCAAAGTCGTCTGCTGCAGAATTGTCGTATGAGGGAAAGGGTTAACCAAATTTTACTTTTCCCAAATTGTTCTCTGCAAAAGCGATATCCAAGTCATCAATATCAGGAATGGGATAAATCAACTTTTTTGGAAGCACTGGTAAAGATTTACAAGTATATATATATATTTAAAATCCATGACAATATTTTTATCTCTATCAGAAAACACTTCCATTTTAACTCTTTCCCTCATACAATTCTGCAGCAGACGACTTTGAACGTATTTCCATAATCGAATGGATAACCTATGACAAAAAGTGGAAAACATTGTGGCAAAAGGAGAAATTGCACGTTTTGTGCAATTTCTTCTTTTGTCACTATGTTTTCAAAAAGCCGTCTGCTGCAGAGGCGTCAGAAAGCGTCTATATAAGGGAAAGGGTTAAGTTCCAATTCATAGCCAATTGTCTGTCCTGTTGGATGACATTTCATAGGAAGCATCCTCATTCTATATTGGCATCCTCCATGTCTTGTTAATTGATGAAAAACCAAGAGGTGTGGCTGTTTTCAATTATTATGCCCCCTTCGAAGAAATTTTCTTGGGTGATACTGTACAAGATTGCTGCTAGCCATGTTCATTTTGGTCATTTCCCTCATACAACAATTCTGCAGCAGACGACTTTGAACGTTTTTTGTCAAAACATAGAAAATCTCCATAATTGAATGGATAACCTATGACAAAAAGTGGGAAACCTTGTGGCAAAAGGAGAAATTGCATGTTTTGTGCAATTTCTTCTTTTGTCACTATGTTTTCAAAAAGCCGTCTGCTGCAGAGGCATCAGAAAGCGTCTATATGAGGGAAAGGGTTAAGTTCCAATTCATAGCCAATTGTCTGGCCTGTTGGATGACATTTCATAGGAAGCATCCTCATGCTATATTAGATTCCTCCATGTCTTGTTAATTGATGAAAAACATGTCCCCCATGGGTGTGGCTGTTTTCAATTATTAGTCCCCTACCGGCGTGCCGAAGGGGACTATTAGGTTTGCACTCCGTCCGTCAGTCCGTCAGTCCATCTGTCAGTCAGTCAGTCAGTCAGTCCGGCAAATCAGTTTTCCGCACTTTTTTTCTACATGCTTTGAGGTATTGAGCTGAAATTTTGTATATGTCTTTGTAATCATGTGTTACAGATCAAGTTCGCGTTTCCTGGGATTTCGTCAATTTTTTAATGAGTTATGCCCCTTTTTGGACTTAGAATATTCGTTTTCCGCACTTTTTTTCTACATGCTTTGAGGTATTGAGCTGAAATTTTGTATATGCCTTTGTAATCATGTGTCACAGATCAAGTTCGCGTTTCCTGGGATTTCGTCAATTTTTTAATGAGTTATGCCCCTTTTTGGACTTAGAATATTCGTTTTCCGCATTTTTTTTCTACATGCTTTGAGGTATTGAGCTGAAATTTTGTATATGCCTCTGTAATCATGTGTCACAGATCAAGTTCGCGTTTCATGGGATTTCGTCAATTTTTTTATGAGTTATGCCCCTTTTTGGACTTAGAATATTAATCGGTAGGGGATTATGGTATTGCTTGCAATCCTACAGTTACTTGTTTATATGGCTATGAAACTTTAGAAATCTTCTCCGACGGAAGTATGAAGCCATTTTTCGAATAATTTTGTAGAAATGTTCTGTGGGTGACCCTCTTATCCGATTTCCTTCAAGCCATGTTGATTGGTAGAAAACATGGCCACTATGGAGGCAGAGGTTTTTTGCCTTATATGGGAGTAGTGAAAACTTTAAAAATCTGCTCCTCCAAAAGTATGAAGCCGACTTTCAAACCGTTTTGTAGAATTTTTCTTGGGTGATACTGTACAAGATTGCTGCTAGCCATGTTCATTTTGGTCATTTTGGTCGAAAAACATGGCTCACCAGGGGGCATGACTGTTTTGTGTTATATAGCAATAGTAAGCGGAGCAATACTGGCCCTCTTGAGCCACTTGTTTAAAATGCGGGCGGAGCTTTTGCAATCATTCACCATATTGCGGCATCATCTGCCTGTCCGATCACATTTTCTCAAAATTATCCAAAGATATCAATTGCATGCATACCTCTTGTTGCCAGCAACCAAAAGGAAAACATTAAAAAACTTTTTCACAAAAACTGTAAGACTATGATATTTGGTGTAGCACTGTCTAGCTCTACTGAGATTGTTCTACATTGGGCCTACCTTGGGGGTCACCTGTTTTATATATATAAAGGGAACAAGAGGCCCATGAGGGCCTATACTCTACTGGCATTGATCTGGCTTGTTTCAAAAGGAACCAATATGTCATCAATATTCAAATACCATCTAAGTTTGGTGAAGATCAGATAGTAAATGGAAGCTCTATCGTGTTCATAAGCTGTATTATAGCAATTTTGACAATTTCAAGGGCCATAATCCAGCCATGCATGGGTAGATCAGGCCGTTTTTTTTAGAAATGAACCAAACTCTCATGGATATCTAACTACTGTATAAGTTTGATTGAGATACAATGACAAATAAGGACTGTATCATGTTAACAAGCCCTATTATAGCAATTTTGACAATTTCAAGGGCCATAATTCAGTCATGCATGGGGATCTGGCTTGTTTTCGAAAGGAATCAAGCTCTCATGGATATCTAACTACTGTATAAGTTTGGTTGAGATACAATAAAAAATAAAGACTATCGTGTTAACAAGCTCTATTATAGCAATTTTGACCATTTCAAGGGCCATAATCCAGTCATGCATGGGCAGATCTGGCTTGTTTTCGAAAGGAACCGAGCTCTCATGGATATCTAACTACTGTATAAGTTTGGTTGAGATACAATCAAAAGTGAAGACTGTATCGTGTTAACAAGAAATTAATTACGGACGGACGCACGCACTCATGCACGCACGGACAACGGACAAATCACCACGACATAAGCCCTTCTGGCCTTTGGCCAGTAGAGCTAAAAACCAAAAGGCCTAGATTTTAGGTATTTATTGTGGTCCTCTAAATAGATTATTCAAATTATGCCCCTAAGCTCAAATTTGGCCCCTCCCCAGGAAAAACTGTTTTTCAAGATATATAGGGAAAATCTTTGAAATTCTTCATGTCTGAACCAAAAGGTCTCAATTGATCACATCTATTTCTCACCATTGTCCTATTCATTGACCTCTTTTAATTGCAGTACCGTAAAACCAAACTCAATCATTCTCAGACCAAATGAATGGTATAAAGCTTTATTTTGAGTGTGACATGTAGGGCCATTTAGGGCCCTCTTGTTTATCAGATGTGGAAAGAATACCACCAACCTCTCAATATAATATATCGGGTACACTGTCAAATAGATCATTGGTGATAGATATTATATACTTTTTATTCGGGGTGATTGCTTCAGATCTGGAAGAAAGCTGAATAATGGATCCAGGACATTTTTACAGAAACCCTTTCCTTGATACAGAGGATTTTTGAAAACATTGTTGACATTAACCCTTTCCCTCATACGACAATTCTGCAGCAGACGACTTTGAACATATTTAGAAAATCTCTATAATTGAATGGATAACTTATGACTATAAGTGGAAAACATTGAGGCAAGAGGAGAAATTGCTCGTTTTGTGCAATTTCTTCTTTTGTCACTATGTTTTCAAAAAGCTGTCTGCTACAGTGGTGTCAGAAAACATATATATGAGGGAATGGGCTAAGAACAATTTCTCCTTTATCCACAATTTTTCCAAAAGTGGTTGTTTCTGTTTTTGAAGAAAGCTGTATAATGAACAGAGGATAACACTATATTCCCGCTAAAACTTTATTTCTGTGTTTAAGCATTTTCACACAGAAAGTTGTTTACAGAATCTGCCTTTAAACCATTCTATGATACAGAAAGTTGTTTACATTGTGATGCCTCTGCCGCCGATATTTTTTTGAAAACAATGCAGAAAAATTAGAGATTGCTCATCATGAGCAAATTTCTCCTTTGCCTACAATGTTGTCAACTCTACTCCAAATATGTACATCCAATTATCAAGACAGTGGAAATGTTTCAACAGCCGACCGCCCTATAGACATGATATCAAGTAGTGTTAACTTGGGATTCACTATATCCAATAGATTGATCGTAAAGTGTTAACTTGGCATTCACTATATCCAATCGATTGATCATAAAGTGTTAACTTGACATTCACTATATCCAATAGATTGATCATAAAGTGTTAACTTGGCATTCACTACATCCATTAGATTTATCGTTAAGTGTCAATTTGACATTCACTATATCCAATAGATTGATCGTTAAGTGTTAACTTGGGATTCACTATATCCAATAGATTGATGATAAAGTGTTAACTTGGCATTCACTATATCCATTAGATTGATCATTAAGTGTTAACTTGACATTCACTATATCCAATAGATTGATCGTTAAGTGTTAACTTGGCATTCACTATATCCAATAGATTGATCGTTAAGTGTTAATTTGACATTCACTATATCCAATAGATTGATCATTAAGTGTTAACTTGGCATTCACTATATCCAATAGATTGATAATAAAGTGTTAACTTGACATTCACTATATCCAATAGATTGATGATAAAATGTTAACTTGACATTCACTATATCCAATAGATTGATCGTTAAGTGTTAACTTGGCATTAACTATATCCAATAGATTGATCATAAGGTGTTAACTTGGGCATTCACTTTATCCATTAGATTAATCAGTTTTCAGCAATAGGATATCATTGTTCAGCCCTAAACTCGTCTTGCCATCAACTGCTATGTGGTAGGTAAAGTGATTGTTTGGGAGTTTCTCGGCCTGCCTCTGCCTTTGTAAAACCCAGGAATGCTAGGCAATATATTTTTCAAGTTGTCACGTAATTGGCTTTGCAGTGACCTACAATAGAAGAACAAAATTGATTTAAAAACACATTACAACTAGATTTACACTACCTTTAGATACCAAACTGGAAATCAAAATTGAAAATCATGTTAAAAGAAAAAATAAATCAAGACAGAATACACCTAGAAATGTGTCACAATGACAAGAATAACATTACCGACATCGTAATCATAAATTGTGCAATCTATGGAAAAATAATAGCGACGCAAGTGAACATCAACGCTCAATTGCTTTTTTCTAGAAAATGTGTACCAAGTTTCATTTGAAAAAGATAATGGTTTTTGAGTTATGAGGTAAGATTAAAGTTTTGTGACGACGCCGACACCAAGGGTATCACAATACTATAACTTTTATCACAATACTATAACTTTTTTTCTTCACACAGAATCCAACAGCAATGTGATTGATTGATTGATTAGGGTTTAACGCCGTTTACAAAAATAACAAATCACGACGCACAGTTCATCTACTCATGCGTTTCATGGTTTTCCCAAACCAGAACACAACACAACATACTTTCAAAGCAACTGGCTGCTTTTCCACATAGACTTAAACAGCTTATTGGTGAAAGACGAATGGCGCATGCCACAGTGACTTCTGTCAAACGTTGAAAAGAATGTTGGCCAAGCTGGGTTTCAAACTCAACCCCTGGATTGACAGCTCGCGTCCGCCGGGTTGGGCAATAGCAATGTGAATAAAAGGTTAAAATAATTTGAATGCAACCTAATTGGCACTTAATCTTACTTTGTCATGTCACAACCACAAACCAAACAACTTTAAAAACATCTTGGCAAAACTACAGAAAATGTATATAAATGAATCTTATAATTGAATAGAATTGAAAACAATTGGCAAAAGGGAAAATAGCTCATTATGAGTATTTTTTTTCTTTTTTCCCACAACATTTTCATAAATTGTCTGCTGCTGATTAACAAAATGTGTCTCCAATTTGGAAAGAGATAAACTCGTTATATGATTTCTAAAATTCAAAAATGCAACACTTGTGTATTTGGTCAATATTTTAGGCAATTTTAGCTTGCCTGTTCACAGCAATTTATCATCTGTATCCGGGAGAGATAGAAACTTTCCTAGTAGTAGTATACATGTCTATGTACTTACATATAAATTCTGAGACTAGGTCATTGCCATCTTCAGATCTAAGTGTTCCGGTGATTCCATCGTTTTCTATCAGTGGTAAGAAAAGATGGACAAACTCCGGAGTATAGGGTGGAGCTATCACATCTAATACCTGTAATTGTTGATAAGGATTAGTAAACATACCTTTTCCCTACAATATAAGCCATTCCCGTGAGAAACCAACATAATGGCCTCTGCATAATGTATCGACCCAGATCAGAGGGATAGAGTAATGATTTCTGAAACAGAAAACCCACAGGAAGCGAAAATTGTCTGTCCGGGTTAGCCTGCGCGGCATGCTTAGGCTGATCCGGGTCGATGCTTTACGCAGAGTCCATAATGTTGGTTTTCTCGCGGGACCGCTCATATATCTTTTATCAATAAACAAATTACTGTAAGCAATTTCATTATTTTCCCACAAATTGTTTAATTGTTTAATTTTTTTCCTCATCTAGCAGACAGCTCTAAAAATATCATATAGAAAATCAGTTTAGCCTCTCCAGCATAAAGACGTTTTCTGACGCCACTGCAGCAGACAACTTTTGAAAACATTGTGGCAAAAAGAGAAATTGAGCAATAATGAGCGGCATGCTTAGGCTGATCCGGGTCGATGCTTTACGCAGAGTCCATAATGTTGGTTTTCTCGCGGGACCGCTCATATAT
>JASEVX010000673.1:2500-67141 GCA_031761405.1 Serripes groenlandicus | reverse complement strand
GAAATAAATCCAGATAGACATACACTCAGATAGACATAAATTCAGATAGGATGTATAAACAGATAAACATACAGATTGACATACACGCGTATATACATGCATACATACCTGAATGCATATTGACAGTTACACCAACAGATAGAAAGGCATACATATATACATACACATTAAGACATAAATACAGATAGACATACGCTCAGATAGACATCAATTCAGATAGGCATAACTTCGAGACACATAAATAAATGCAGATAGACATACATAATGATAGAGAAACGATGATAGACATACATGATGATAGACATACATAGACAGATAGACATAAAATACATAGACATACATATATACATACACACGCATAGACAGATAAACATACAGATTGACATACACGCGTATATACATGCGTACAGGCATGCATGCAGATTGACAGTTACACCAACAGATAGAAGAGAAGATATACAAGCATACATTTATACATACACATACAGAAATAAATACAGATAGACATACACTCAGATAGACATAAATTCAGATGGAATGTATAGACAGATAAACATACATATTGACATACACGCGTATATACATGCATACAGACATACAGGCAGATTGACAGTTACACCAACATATAGATAGACAGGCATACATATATACATATATATAACTGAAACATTGTTGAAAACAACGTTGAACACGGCTCCTTGGTAAGTTCAATTGCCCTCTGCCCACGACCTCGTTATATGACAATAATGAATAATATTTGAAGGGAACCAGAATTAAATTGACATATTATGTGTAATTTCGTTACACCCAGACTATTATATAATCATATATTTGAAATTAATTGTTCATTGTAACGTTTATAATGGTACACGTAATATAACATGCTTAATATAATAGTAACATACGCGAAAAAAGTCCTCGCCTCGATATTGCTTCATCAAGTTTGCATCATAAGGTAATTAATAAACATAAACTCTATCAAAGACAAAATGATATGTAACATAATATCTCCTACGTGCCACAAACGGCATAGCATATATACGTGAACAATTACCTCACACTGTATGAAATGAAGGAGACATAAGATGCAATTTTTTGAAAAGAAAAATATATATTCTTATATAAATGACATACAAAATAAATTTAGGAAAAAAGAATAGCAAGATTTCACGCCTATCATATGACTCGAACCAATGACATGTGCACTCTGATTTTTGAAATTCTTAGTTCTTACCAACCAAGCTATCAGGTCGGTTATGTTTTAACCACGCACTTTAACATATTCATAGGTCGAATAAGCACACACATGTAGGTAACGGTTGATCAGCCGAATTATAACGAAGACAGGCAGAGATTAATGAGTGACGTGTGAAATATATTTACTAGTATATTTTCAGTTTTAAATAAAATATAGAAAATCAGATTGCAAAGACTTATAAACACTTATGATACTGTACCTTTTTGAGTCTCAGATATCATTAAACATAGATTATTAAATTATTGACCTGTTTCGGAATTTTGAGTACAAATATATATTATGGTGGACTATAATATATGAACCCAAATAGCTCAGTCGGTCGAACCGCTGGTTTATCAATCTAGGGTTTGGGGGTTCGAACCCCAGACTGGTCAACATTTCGTAATGTGATACATATGTAATGTGACAATGATGTTGATGTGACTATGTAATAATATGTGTGACTGTGATATGATGTGTGTGATGTGACAATGATGTTGATGTGACTATGTTATGATATGATATGTGTGGATGTAGCTGTGCTGTGAATACCGAGTGTCTGTGTGTGTTGGTGGGTAAGTGTCGATGGTTGAGTGTCAGTGGGTGAGTGTCGGTGAGTGTTGGTGGGTGAGTGTTGGTGCGTGAGTTTCAGTGGGGTGAGTGTGTGGGTGTGTGGGTGAGTGAGTGTTGGGGGGTATGGTAAGATGAGTCAGTGTGACTTATGTGCGGGTAGGTTGGTGAGAGGGGGGAGAGACTGATGTTAGTCGCAGTCAATTCAGAGGCCTATTGCTTCAATACGTAATTTTATTTTCACTCGCTTTTCAACAATTCTACGTAAACATGTAGAGAATGTTGCAGTTTCCTAAATATTTTCCAAGTTAAAGTCAATACTAGAACAATAATTCCATTTTTAAAAATAATTGTTTTACTTAGATATTTTCTACTAAAATATGTTAAACGACAAGTAGTGCTTATTTACCAAGGTGAACTCTGTGACTTAGGTGACACATAACACTAGCTTTCGGAATATTCGGATTTTGGCCAGGGTCAAAAATAGAAATAATGACAAATAGTAAGTTTTAGGTACATTTTTGGGTAAATGGTTGATTTTGATGTTTATAAATGTGAAAATTAAGCTCTAAGCATGGGATTTAATTTTTCAGTTGAACCCACTTCTCCTTCCGGTTTGAATACACTGGTTGCAGAGCTAGGCGTGAATTTAGAGGTAAATTTGAATACCAGCTTTCGCGTCCAAAATTGCTTGAAAAGGAGCTGAAAACGTGGTATTTCTGACTGCAGGAAAACCCTTTTCTTCGAACCAGTATGGATATTATGAGACATAATGAGAGAATAAAATTTGGGGTGTCGCAAGAAACAGAAAATCAGCTTTCAACTGTGTTATGCACTTTAATGGTTACATACAAGACAAGAGATGAACTTGATTTTAGGTTGAGAATTTCCTATATGCAGACATATGAGGCATTTGAAGCGAACACTCTTTGAAGAGAGAAGAGAGAGAAAAGAGAGAGAGAGAGAGAGAGAGTAAGATACACACACACACACACACACACACACACACACACACACACACACACACACACACACACACACACACACACACACACACACACACACACACACAGACAAACAGACAGACATATAGGCAGGGAGGCAGACAGACAGACAGACAGACAGACAGACAGACAGACAGACAGACAGACAGACATACAGACAGACAGACAAACAACCAGGCATTCATGCAGGGGGGCAAAAAGACAGACAGTTAGGCAGACAGACAGACATGTCTTATATGTAATATATACTTAGAAGTTTAATTATTGCAATAGTGTTACTACACTGTCTGATCTACACGATTTGCAATTCCATAAGAGACCGACTTAGTTTACATGAATTTAGATTGGCATACATTCAGAGAGACATGAATACATACAGATATATACACTGAAAAACATACATGATGATACATACATAGACAGATGATAGACATACACATACATAGACAGATAGAGATACACATACATAGAAAGATAGACATATCAGCTCATAGGCAGATTGACAGTTACACCAACAGATAACCGGAGAGATAGACGGACACATAAATACATATAGACATACACTCAGATAGACATAAATTCAGACAGGCAAACTTTAGAGACACATGCATGAACTTAGATATACATAAATAGTGATATACATACATAGTTATAGACATACATAATGATAGAGACACGATTATTGACATACATGATGATAGACATACATAGACAGATAGACATACACATATATAGACAGACAGATATAAATACAAAGGCATAGACAGATATGCATACAGATTGACAAACACGCGTATATACATGCATACAGACATACTGGCAGATTAATAATTACACCAACAGCTAGACGGAGAGAAAGACGGATATACATATATACATAAACATATAGACATAAATACAGATATACATACACTCAGATAGACAACAATTCAGAAATATACACAGTGGTAGACATACATAATGATAGAGACACGATGAATGACATACATTATGATAGACATACATACATGTAGACAGACAGACATACAAATACACAGACATACATATATACATACAACGGCATAGACAGATAAACATACAGATTGACATACACGCGTATATACACGCATACAGACATACAGGCAGGTTAACAGTTAAACAAACAGCTAGACGGACAGATAAACGGACATACATATACACATAAACAGAAAGACATAAATACAGATAGACATACACTCAGATAGGCATACATTCAGAAAGTTATTAAATCAGAAACACATTAATAAATGTACATACATAGTGATATACATGCATAATGATAGAGACACGATGACAGATATACATGATGATATACATACATAGACAGATATGCAAACAAATACATAAACAGACAGATAAACATACAAATACATAGACAGATAAACATACAGATTGACATACACGCCTATATACATGCGTACAGACATGCATACATATTGACAGTTACACCAACAGATAGAAGAGAAGATATACAAGAATACATATATACATACGCATAAAGAAATAAATCCAGATAGACATACACTCAGATAGACATAAATTCAGATAGGATGTATAAACAGATAAACATACAGATTGACATACACGCGTATATACATGCATACATACCTGAATGCATATTGACAGTTACACCAACAGATAGAAAGGCATACATATATACATACACATTAAGACATAAATACAGATAGACATACGCTCAGATAGACATCAATTCAGATAGGCATAACTTCGAGACACATAAATAAATGCAGATAGACATACATAATGATAGAGAAACGATGATAGACATACATGATGATAGACATACATAGACAGATAGACATAAAATACATAGACATACATATATACATACACACGCATAGACAGATAAACATACAGATTGACATACACGCGTATATACATGCGTACAGGCATGCATGCAGATTGACAGTTACACCAACAGATAGAAGAGAAGATATACAAGCATACATTTATACATACACATACAGAAATAAATACAGATAGACATACACTCAGATAGACATAAATTCAGATGGAATGTATAGACAGATAAACATACATATTGACATACACGCGTATATACATGCATACAGACATACAGGCAGATTGACAGTTACACCAACATATAGATAGACAGGCATACATATATACATATATATAACTGAAACATTGTTGAAAACAACGTTGAACACGGCTCCTTGGTAAGTTCAATTGCCCTCTGCCCACGACCTCGTTATATGACAATAATGAATAATATTTGAAGGGAACCAGAATTAAATTGACATATTATGTGTAATTTCGTTACACCCAGACTATTATATAATCATATATTTGAAATTAATTGTTCATTGTAACGTTTATAATGGTACACGTAATATAACATGCTTAATATAATAGTAACATACGCGAAAAAAGTCCTCGCCTCGATATTGCTTCATCAAGTTTGCATCATAAGGTAATTAATAAACATAAACTCTATCAAAGACAAAATGATATGTAACATAATATCTCCTACGTGCCACAAACGGCATAGCATATATACGTGAACAATTACCTCACACTGTATGAAATGAAGGAGACATAAGATGCAATTTTTTGAAAAGAAAAATATATATTCTTATATAAATGACATACAAAATAAATTTAGGAAAAAAGAATAGCAAGATTTCACGCCTATCATATGACTCGAACCAATGACATGTGCACTCTGATTTTTGAAATTCTTAGTTCTTACCAACCAAGCTATCAGGTCGGTTATGTTTTAACCACGCACTTTAACATATTCATAGGTCGAATAAGCACACACATGTAGGTAACGGTTGATCAGCCGAATTATAACGAAGACAGGCAGAGATTAATGAGTGACGTGTGAAATATATTTACTAGTATATTTTCAGTTTTAAATAAAATATAGAAAATCAGATTGCAAAGACTTATAAACACTTATGATACTGTACCTTTTTGAGTCTCAGATATCATTAAACATAGATTATTAAATTATTGACCTGTTTCGGAATTTTGAGTACAAATATATATTATGGTGGACTATAATATATGAACCCAAATAGCTCAGTCGGTCGAACCGCTGGTTTATCAATCTAGGGTTTGGGGGTTCGAACCCCAGACTGGTCAACATTTCGTAATGTGATACATATGTAATGTGACAATGATGTTGATGTGACTATGTAATAATATGTGTGACTGTGATATGATGTGTGTGATGTGACAATGATGTTGATGTGACTATGTTATGATATGATATGTGTGGATGTAGCTGTGCTGTGAATACCGAGTGTCTGTGTGTGTTGGTGGGTAAGTGTCGATGGTTGAGTGTCAGTGGGTGAGTGTCGGTGAGTGTTGGTGGGTGAGTGTTGGTGCGTGAGTTTCAGTGGGGTGAGTGTGTGGGTGTGTGGGTGAGTGAGTGTTGGGGGGTATGGTAAGATGAGTCAGTGTGACTTATGTGCGGGTAGGTTGGTGAGAGGGGGGAGAGACTGATGTTAGTCGCAGTCAATTCAGAGGCCTATTGCTTCAATACGTAATTTTATTTTCACTCGCTTTTCAACAATTCTACGTAAACATGTAGAGAATGTTGCAGTTTCCTAAATATTTTCCAAGTTAAAGTCAATACTAGAACAATAATTCCATTTTTAAAAATAATTGTTTTACTTAGATATTTTCTACTAAAATATGTTAAACGACAAGTAGTGCTTATTTACCAAGGTGAACTCTGTGACTTAGGTGACACATAACACTAGCTTTCGGAATATTCGGATTTTGGCCAGGGTCAAAAATAGAAATAATGACAAATAGTAAGTTTTAGGTACATTTTTGGGTAAATGGTTGATTTTGATGTTTATAAATGTGAAAATTAAGCTCTAAGCATGGGATTTAATTTTTCAGTTGAACCCACTTCTCCTTCCGGTTTGAATACACTGGTTGCAGAGCTAGGCGTGAATTTAGAGGTAAATTTGAATACCAGCTTTCGCGTCCAAAATTGCTTGAAAAGGAGCTGAAAACGTGGTATTTCTGACTGCAGGAAAACCCTTTTCTTCGAACCAGTATGGATATTATGAGACATAATGAGAGAATAAAATTTGGGGGTGTCGCAAGAAACAGAAAATCAGCTTTCAACTGTGTTATGCACTTTAATGGTTACATACAAGACAAGAGATGAACTTGATTTTAGGTTGAGAATTTCCTATATGCAGACATATGAGGCATTTGAAGCGAACACTCTTTGAAGAGAGAAGAGAGAGAAAAGAGAGAGAGAGAGAGAGAGAGTAAGATACACACACACACACACACACACACACACACACACACACACACACACACACACACACACACACACACATACACACACACACACACACACACACAGACAAACAGACAGACATATAGGCAGGGAGGCAGACAGACAGACAGACAGACAGACAGACAGACAGACAGACAGACATACAGACAGACAGACAAACAACCAGGCATTCATGCAGGGGGGCAAAAAGACAGACAGTTAGGCAGACAGACAGACATGTCTTATATGCAATATATACTTAGAAGTTTAATTATTGCAATAGTGTTACTACACTGTCTGATCTACACGATTTGCAATTCCATAAGAGACCGACTTAGTTTACATGAATTTAGATTGGCATACATTCAGAGAGACATGAATACATACAGATATATACACTGAAAAACATACATGATGATACATACATAGACAGATGATAGACATACACATACATAGACAGATAGAGATACACATACATAGAAAGATAGACATATCAGCTCATAGGCAGATTGACAGTTACACCAACAGATAACCGGAGAGATAGACGGACACATAAATACATATAGACATACACTCAGATAGACATAAATTCAGACAGGCAAACTTTAGAGACACATGCATGAACTTAGATATACATAAATAGTGATATACATACATAGTTATAGACATACATAATGATAGAGACACGATTATTGACATACATGATGATAGACATACATAGACAGATAGACATACACATATATAGACAGACAGATATAAATACAAAGGCATAGACAGATATGCATACAGATTGACAAACACGCGTATATACATGCATACAGACATACTGGCAGATTAATAATTACACCAACAGCTAGACGGAGAGAAAGACGGATATACATATATACATAAACATATAGACATAAATACAGATATACATACACTCAGATAGACAACAATTCAGAAATATACACAGTGGTAGACATACATAATGATAGAGACACGATGAATGACATACATTATGATAGACATACATACATGTAGACAGACAGACATACAAATACACAGACATACATATATACATACAACGGCATAGACAGATAAACATACAGATTGACATACACGCGTATATACACGCATACAGACATACAGGCAGGTTAACAGTTAAACAAACAGCTAGACGGACAGATAAACGGACATACATATACACATAAACAGAAAGACATAAATACAGATAGACATACACTCAGATAGGCATACATTCAGAAAGTTATTAAATCAGAAACACATTAATAAATGTACATACATAGTGATATACATGCATAATGATAGAGACACGATGACAGATATACATGATGATATACATACATAGACAGATATGCAAACAAATACATAAACAGACAGATAAACATACAAATACATAGACAGATAAACATACAGATTGACATACACGCCTATATACATGCGTACAGACATGCATACATATTGACAGTTACACCAACAGATAGAAGAGAAGATATACAAGAATACATATATACATACGCATAAAGAAATAAATCCAGATAGACATACACTCAGATAGACATAAATTCAGATAGGATGTATAAACAGATAAACATACAGATTGACATACACGCGTATATACATGCATACATACCTGAATGCATATTGACAGTTACACCAACAGATAGAAAGGCATACATATATACATACACATTAAGACATAAATACAGATAGACATACGCTCAGATAGACATCAATTCAGATAGGCATAACTTCGAGACACATAAATAAATGCAGATAGACATACATAATGATAGAGAAACGATGATAGACATACATGATGATAGACATACATAGACAGATAGACATAAAATACATAGACATACATATATACATACACACGCATAGACAGATAAACATACAGATTGACATACACGCGTATATACATGCGTACAGGCATGCATGCAGATTGACAGTTACACCAACAGATAGAAGAGAAGATATACAAGCATACATTTATACATACACATACAGAAATAAATACAGATAGACATACACTCAGATAGACATAAATTCAGATGGAATGTATAGACAGATAAACATACATATTGACATACACGCGTATATACATGCATACAGACATACAGGCAGATTGACAGTTACACCAACATATAGATAGACAGGCATACATATATACATATATATAACTGAAACATTGTTGAAAACAACGTTGAACACGGCTCCTTGGTAAGTTCAATTGCCCTCTGCCCACGACCTCGTTATATGACAATAATGAATAATATTTGAAGGGAACCAGAATTAAATTGACATATTATGTGTAATTTCGTTACACCCAGACTATTATATAATCATATATTTGAAATTAATTGTTCATTGTAACGTTTATAATGGTACACGTAATATAACATGCTTAATATAATAGTAACATACGCGAAAAAAGTCCTCGCCTCGATATTGCTTCATCAAGTTTGCATCATAAGGTAATTAATAAACATAAACTCTATCAAAGACAAAATGATATGTAACATAATATCTCCTACGTGCCACAAACGGCATAGCATATATACGTGAACAATTACCTCACACTGTATGAAATGAAGGAGACATAAGATGCAATTTTTTGAAAAGAAAAATATATATTCTTATATAAATGACATACAAAATAAATTTAGGAAAAAAGAATAGCAAGATTTCACGCCTATCATATGACTCGAACCAATGACATGTGCACTCTGATTTTTGAAATTCTTAGTTCTTACCAACCAAGCTATCAGGTCGGTTATGTTTTAACCACGCACTTTAACATATTCATAGGTCGAATAAGCACACACATGTAGGTAACGGTTGATCAGCCGAATTATAACGAAGACAGGCAGAGATTAATGAGTGACGTGTGAAATATATTTACTAGTATATTTTCAGTTTTAAATAAAATATAGAAAATCAGATTGCAAAGACTTATAAACACTTATGATACTGTACCTTTTTGAGTCTCAGATATCATTAAACATAGATTATTAAATTATTGACCTGTTTCGGAATTTTGAGTACAAATATATATTATGGTGGACTATAATATATGAACCCAAATAGCTCAGTCGGTCGAACCGCTGGTTTATCAATCTAGGGTTTGGGGGTTCGAACCCCAGACTGGTCAACATTTCGTAATGTGATACATATGTAATGTGACAATGATGTTGATGTGACTATGTAATAATATGTGTGACTGTGATATGATGTGTGTGATGTGACAATGATGTTGATGTGACTATGTTATGATATGATATGTGTGGATGTAGCTGTGCTGTGAATACCGAGTGTCTGTGTGTGTTGGTGGGTAAGTGTCGATGGTTGAGTGTCAGTGGGTGAGTGTCGGTGAGTGTTGGTGGGTGAGTGTTGGTGCGTGAGTTTCAGTGGGGTGAGTGTGTGGGTGTGTGGGTGAGTGAGTGTTGGGGGGTATGGTAAGATGAGTCAGTGTGACTTATGTGCGGGTAGGTTGGTGAGAGGGGGGAGAGACTGATGTTAGTCGCAGTCAATTCAGAGGCCTATTGCTTCAATACGTAATTTTATTTTCACTCGCTTTTCAACAATTCTACGTAAACATGTAGAGAATGTTGCAGTTTCCTAAATATTTTCCAAGTTAAAGTCAATACTAGAACAATAATTCCATTTTTAAAAATAATTGTTTTACTTAGATATTTTCTACTAAAATATGTTAAACGACAAGTAGTGCTTATTTACCAAGGTGAACTCTGTGACTTAGGTGACACATAACACTAGCTTTCGGAATATTCGGATTTTGGCCAGGGTCAAAAATAGAAATAATGACAAATAGTAAGTTTTAGGTACATTTTTGGGTAAATGGTTGATTTTGATGTTTATAAATGTGAAAATTAAGCTCTAAGCATGGGATTTAATTTTTCAGTTGAACCCACTTCTCCTTCCGGTTTGAATACACTGGTTGCAGAGCTAGGCGTGAATTTAGAGGTAAATTTGAATACCAGCTTTCGCGTCCAAAATTGCTTGAAAAGGAGCTGAAAACGTGGTATTTCTGACTGCAGGAAAACCCTTTTCTTCGAACCAGTATGGATATTATGAGACATAATGAGAGAATAAAATTTGGGGTGTCGCAAGAAACAGAAAATCAGCTTTCAACTGTGTTATGCACTTTAATGGTTACATACAAGACAAGAGATGAACTTGATTTTAGGTTGAGAATTTCCTATATGCAGACATATGAGGCATTTGAAGCGAACACTCTTTGAAGAGAGAAGAGAGAGAAAAGAGAGAGAGAGAGAGAGAGAGTAAGATACACACACACACACACACACACACACACACACACACACACACACACACACACACACACACACACACACAGACAAACAGACAGACATATAGGCAGGGAGGCAGACAGACAGACAGACAGACAGACAGACAGACAGACAGACAGACAGACAGACAGACAAACAACCAGGCATTCATGCAGGGGGGCAAAAAGACAGACAGTTAGGCAGACAGACAGACATGTCTTATATGTAATATATACTTAGAAGTTTAATTATTGCAATAGTGTTACTACACTGTCTGATCTACACGATTTGCAATTCCATAAGAGACCGACTTAGTTTACATGAATTTAGATTGGCATACATTCAGAGAGACATGAATACATACAGATATATACACTGAAAAACATACATGATGATACATACATAGACAGATGATAGACATACACATACATAGACAGATAGAGATACACATACATAGAAAGATAGACATATCAGCTCATAGGCAGATTGACAGTTACACCAACAGATAACCGGAGAGATAGACGGACACATAAATACATATAGACATACACTCAGATAGACATAAATTCAGACAGGCAAACTTTAGAGACACATGCATGAACTTAGATATACATAAATAGTGATATACATACATAGTTATAGACATACATAATGATAGAGACACGATTATTGACATACATGATGATAGACATACATAGACAGATAGACATACACATATATAGACAGACAGATATAAATACAAAGGCACAGACAGATATGCATACAGATTGACAAACACGCGTATATACATGCATACAGACATACTGGCAGATTAATAATTACACCAACAGCTAGACGGAGAGAAAGACGGATATACATATATACATAAACATATAGACATAAATACAGATATACATACACTCAGATAGACAACAATTCAGAAATATACACAGTGGTAGACATACATAATGATAGAGACACGATGAATGACATACATTATGATAGACATACATACATACATGTAGACAGACAGACATACAAATACACAGACATACATATATACATACAACGGCATAGACAGATAAACATACAGATTGACATACACGCGTATATACACGCATACAGACATACAGGCAGGTTAACAGTTAAACAAACAGCTAGACGGACAGATAAACGGACATACATATACACATAAACAGAAAGACATAAATACAGATAGACATACACTCAGATAGGCATACATTCAGAAAGTTATTAAATCAGAAACACATTAATAAATGTACATACATAGTGATATACATGCATAATGATAGAGACACGATGACAGATATACATGATGATATACATACATAGACAGATATGCAAACAAATACATAAACAGACAGATAAACATACAAATACATAGACAGATAAACATACAGATTGACATACACGCCTATATACATGCGTACAGACATGCATACATATTGACAGTTACACCAACAGATAGAAGAGAAGATATACAAGAATACATATATACATACGCATAAAGAAATAAATCCAGATAGACATACACTCAGATAGACATAAATTCAGATAGGATGTATAAACAGATAAACATACAGATTGACATACACGCGTATATACATGCATACATACCTGAATGCATATTGACAGTTACACCAACAGATAGAAAGGCATACATATATACATACACATTAAGACATAAATACAGATAGACATACGCTCAGATAGACATCAATTCAGATAGGCATAACTTCGAGACACATAAATAAATGCAGATAGACATACATAATGATAGAGAAACGATGATAGACATACATGATGATAGACATACATAGACAGATAGACATAAAATACATAGACATACATATATACATACACACGCATAGACAGATAAACATACAGATTGACATACACGCGTATATACATGCGTACAGGCATGCATGCAGATTGACAGTTACACCAACAGATAGAAGAGAAGATATACAAGCATACATTTATACATACACATACAGAAATAAATACAGATAGACATACACTCAGATAGACATAAATTCAGATGGAATGTATAGACAGATAAACATACATATTGACATACACGCGTATATACATGCATACAGACATACAGGCAGATTGACAGTTACACCAACATATAGATAGACAGGCATACATATATACATATATATAACTGAAACATTGTTGAAAACAACGTTGAACACGGCTCCTTGGTAAGTTCAATTGCCCTCTGCCCACGACCTCGTTATATGACAATAATGAATAATATTTGAAGGGAACCAGAATTAAATTGACATATTATGTGTAATTTCGTTACACCCAGACTATTATATAATCATATATTTGAAATTAATTGTTCATTGTAACGTTTATAATGGTACACGTAATATAACATGCTTAATATAATAGTAACATACGCGAAAAAAGTCCTCGCCTCGATATTGCTTCATCAAGTTTGCATCATAAGGTAATTAATAAACATAAACTCTATCAAAGACAAAATGATATGTAACATAATATCTCCTACGTGCCACAAACGGCATAGCATATATACGTGAACAATTACCTCACACTGTATGAAATGAAGGAGACATAAGATGCAATTTTTTGAAAAGAAAAATATATATTCTTATATAAATGACATACAAAATAAATTTAGGAAAAAAGAATAGCAAGATTTCACGCCTATCATATGACTCGAACCAATGACATGTGCACTCTGATTTTTGAAATTCTTAGTTCTTACCAACCAAGCTATCAGGTCGGTTATGTTTTAACCACGCACTTTAACATATTCATAGGTCGAATAAGCACACACATGTAGGTAACGGTTGATCAGCCGAATTATAACGAAGACAGGCAGAGATTAATGAGTGACGTGTGAAATATATTTACTAGTATATTTTCAGTTTTAAATAAAATATAGAAAATCAGATTGCAAAGACTTATAAACACTTATGATACTGTACCTTTTTGAGTCTCAGATATCATTAAACATAGATTATTAAATTATTGACCTGTTTCGGAATTTTGAGTACAAATATATATTATGGTGGACTATAATATATGAACCCAAATAGCTCAGTCGGTCGAACCGCTGGTTTATCAATCTAGGGTTTGGGGGTTCGAACCCCAGACTGGTCAACATTTCGTAATGTGATACATATGTAATGTGACAATGATGTTGATGTGACTATGTAATAATATGTGTGACTGTGATATGATGTGTGTGATGTGACAATGATGTTGATGTGACTATGTTATGATATGATATGTGTGGATGTAGCTGTGCTGTGAATACCGAGTGTCTGTGTGTGTTGGTGGGTAAGTGTCGATGGTTGAGTGTCAGTGGGTGAGTGTCGGTGAGTGTTGGTGGGTGAGTGTTGGTGCGTGAGTTTCAGTGGGGTGAGTGTGTGGGTGTGTGGGTGAGTGAGTGTTGGGGGGTATGGTAAGATGAGTCAGTGTGACTTATGTGCGGGTAGGCTGGTGAGAGGGGGGAGAGACTGATGTTAGTCGCAGTCAATTCAGAGGCCTATTGCTTCAATACGTAATTTTATTTTCACTCGCTTTTCAACAATTCTACGTAAACATGTAGAGAATGTTGCAGTTTCCTAAATATTTTCCAAGTTAAAGTCAATACTAGAACAATAATTCCATTTTTAAAAATAATTGTTTTACTTAGATATTTTCTACTAAAATATGTTAAACGACAAGTAGTGCTTATTTACCAAGGTGAACTCTGTGACTTAGGTGACACATAACACTAGCTTTCGGAATATTCGGATTTTGGCCAGGGTCAAAAATAGAAATAATGACAAATAGTAAGTTTTAGGTACATTTTTGGGTAAATGGTTGATTTTGATGTTTATAAATGTGAAAATTAAGCTCTAAGCATGGGATTTAATTTTTCAGTTGAACCCACTTCTCCTTCCGGTTTGAATACACTGGTTGCAGAGCTAGGCGTGAATTTAGAGGTAAATTTGAATACCAGCTTTCGCGTCCAAAATTGCTTGAAAAGGAGCTGAAAACGTGGTATTTCTGACTGCAGGAAAACCCTTTTCTTCGAACCAGTATGGATATTATGAGACATAATGAGAGAATAAAATTTGGGGTGTCGCAAGAAACAGAAAATCAGCTTTCAACTGTGTTATGCACTTTAATGGTTACATACAAGACAAGAGATGAACTTGATTTTAGGTTGAGAATTTCCTATATGCAGACATATGAGGCATTTGAAGCGAACACTCTTTGAAGAGAGAAGAGAGAGAAAAGAGAGAGAGAGAGAGAGAGAGAGAGTAAGATACACACACACACACACACACACACACACACACACACACACACACACACACAGACAAACAGACAGACATATAGGCAGGGAGGCAGACAGACAGACAGACAGACAGACAGACAGACAGACAGACAGACAAACAACCAGGCATTCATGCAGGGGGGCAAAAAGACAGACAGTTAGGCAGACAGACAGACATGTCTTATATGTAATATATACTTAGAAGTTTAATTATTGCAATAGTGTTACTACACTGTCTGATCTACACGATTTGCAATTCCATAAGAGACCGACTTAGTTTACATGAATTTAGATTGGCATACATTCAGAGAGACATGAATACATACAGATATATACACTGAAAAACATACATGATGATACATACATAGACAGATGATAGACATACACATACATAGACAGATAGAGATACACATACATAGAAAGATAGACATATCAGCTCATAGGCAGATTGACAGTTACACCAACAGATAACCGGAGAGATAGACGGACACATAAATACATATAGACATACACTCAGATAGACATAAATTCAGACAGGCAAACTTTAGAGACACATGCATGAACTTAGATATACATAAATAGTGATATACATACATAGTTATAGACATACATAATGATAGAGACACGATTATTGACATACATGATGATAGACATACATAGACAGATAGACATACACATATATAGACAGACAGATATAAATACAAAGGCATAGACAGATATGCATACAGATTGACAAACACGCGTATATACATGCATACAGACATACTGGCAGATTAATAATTACACCAACAGCTAGACGGAGAGAAAGACGGATATACATATATACATAAACATATAGACATAAATACAGATATACATACACTCAGATAGACAACAATTCAGAAATATACACAGTGGTAGACATACATAATGATAGAGACACGATGAATGACATACATTATGATAGACATACATACATGTAGACAGACAGACATACAAATACACAGACATACATATATACATACAACGGCATAGACAGATAAACATACAGATTGACATACACGCGTATATACACGCATACAGACATACAGGCAGGTTAACAGTTAAACAAACAGCTAGACGGACAGATAAACGGACATACATATACACATAAACAGAAAGACATAAATACAGATAGACATACACTCAGATAGGCATACATTCAGAAAGTTATTAAATCAGAAACACATTAATAAATGTACATACATAGTGATATACATGCATAATGATAGAGACACGTTGACAGATATACATGATGATATACATACATAGACAGATATGCAAACAAATACATAAACAGACAGATAAACATACAAATACATAGACAGATAAACATACAGATTGACATACACGCCTATATACATGCGTACAGACATGCATACATATTGACAGTTACACCAACAGATAGAAGAGAAGATATACAAGAATACATATATACATACGCATAAAGAAATAAATCCAGATAGACATACACTCAGATAGACATAAATTCAGATAGGATGTATAAACAGATAAACATACAGATTGACATACACGCGTATATACATGCATACATACCTGAATGCATATTGACAGTTACACCAACAGATAGAAAGGCATACATATATACATACACATTAAGACATAAATACAGATAGACATACGCTCAGATAGACATCAATTCAGATAGGCATAACTTCGAGACACATAAATAAATGCAGATAGACATACATAATGATAGAGAAACGATGATAGACATACATGATGATAGACATACATAGACAGATAGACATAAAATACATAGACATACATATATACATACACACGCATAGACAGATAAACATACAGATTGACATACACGCGTATATACATGCGTACAGGCATGCATGCAGATTGACAGTTACACCAACAGATAGAAGAGAAGATATACAAGCATACATTTATACATACACATACAGAAATAAATACAGATAGACATACACTCAGATAGACATAAATTCAGATGGAATGTATAGACAGATAAACATACATATTGACATACACGCGTATATACATGCATACAGACATACAGGCAGATTGACAGTTACACCAACATATAGATAGACAGGCATACATATATACATATATATAACTGAAACATTGTTGAAAACAACGTTGAACACGGCTCCTTGGTAAGTTCAATTGCCCTCTGCCCACGACCTCGTTATATGACAATAATGAATAATATTTGAAGGGAACCAGAATTAAATTGACATATTATGTGTAATTTCGTTACACCCAGACTATTATATAATCATATATTTGAAATTAATTGTTCATTGTAACGTTTATAATGGTACACGTAATATAACATGCTTAATATAATAGTAACATACGCGAAAAAAGTCCTCGCCTCGATATTGCTTCATCAAGTTTGCATCATAAGGTAATTAATAAACATAAACTCTATCAAAGACAAAATGATATGTAACATAATATCTCCTACGTGCCACAAACGGCATAGCATATATACGTGAACAATTACCTCACACTGTATGAAATGAAGGAGACATAAGATGCAATTTTTTGAAAAGAAAAATATATATTCTTATATAAATGACATACAAAATAAATTTAGGAAAAAAGAATAGCAAGATTTCACGCCTATCATATGACTCGAACCAATGACATGTGCACTCTGATTTTTGAAATTCTTAGTTCTTACCAACCAAGCTATCAGGTCGGTTATGTTTTAACCACGCACTTTAACATATTCATAGGTCGAATAAGCACACACATGTAGGTAACGGTTGATCAGCCGAATTATAACGAAGACAGGCAGAGATTAATGAGTGACGTGTGAAATATATTTACTAGTATATTTTCAGTTTTAAATAAAATATAGAAAATCAGATTGCAAAGACTTATAAACACTTATGATACTGTACCTTTTTGAGTCTCAGATATCATTAAACATAGATTATTAAATTATTGACCTGTTTCGGAATTTTGAGTACAAATATATATTATGGTGGACTATAATATATGAACCCAAATAGCTCAGTCGGTCGAACCGCTGGTTTGTCAATCTAGGGTTTGGGGGTTCGAACCCCAGACTGGTCAACATTTCGTAATGTGATACATATGTAATGTGACAATGATGTTGATGTGACTATGTAATAATATGTGTGACTGTGATATGATGTGTGTGATGTGACAATGATGTTGATGTGACTATGTTATGATATGATATGTGTGGATGTAGCTGTGCTGTGAATACCGAGTGTCTGTGTGTGTTGGTGGGTAAGTGTCGATGGTTGAGTGTCAGTGGGTGAGTGTCGGTGAGTGTTGGTGGGTGAGTGTTGGTGCGTGAGTTTCAGTGGGGTGAGTGTGTGGGTGTGTGGGTGAGTGAGTGTTGGGGGTATGGTAAGATGAGTCAGTGTGACTTATGTGCGGGTAGGTTGGTGAGAGGGGGGAGAGACTGATGTTAGTCGCAGTCAATTCAGAGGCCTATTGCTTCAATACGTAATTTTATTTGCACTCGCTTTTCAACAATTCTACGTAAACATGTAGAGAATGTTGCAGTTTCCTAAATATTTTCCAAGTTAAAGTCAATACTAGAACAATAATTCCATTTTTAAAAATAATTGTTTTACTTAGATATTTTCTACTAAAATATGTTAAACGACAAGTAGTGCTTATTTACCAAGGTGAACTCTGTGACTTAGGTGACACATAACACTAGCTTTCGGAATATTCGGATTTTGGCCAGGGTCAAAAATAGAAATAATGACAAATAGTAAGTTTTAGGTACATTTTTGGGTAAATGGTTGATTTTGATGTTTATAAATGTGAAAATTAAGCTCTAAGCATGGGATTTAATTTTTCAGTTGAACCCACTTCTCCTTCCGGTTTGAATACACTGGTTGCAGAGCTAGGCGTGAATTTAGAGGTAAATTTGAATACCAGCTTTCGCGTCCAAAATTGCTTGAAAAGGAGCTGAAAACGTGGTATTTCTGACTGCAGGAAAACCCTTTTCTTCGAACCAGTATGGATATTATGAGACATAATGAGAGAATAAAATTTGGGGTGTCGCAAGAAACAGAAAATCAGCTTTCAACTGTGTTATGCACTTTAATGGTTACATACAAGACAAGAGATGAACTTGATTTTAGGTTGAGAATTTCCTATATGCAGACATATGAGGCATTTGAAGCGAACACTCTTTGAAGAGAGAAGAGAGAGAAAAGAGAGAGAGAGAGAGAGAGAGTAAGATACACACACACACACACACACACACACACACACACACACACACACACACACACACACACACACACACACACACACAGACAAACAGACAGACATATAGGCAGGGAGGCAGACAGACAGACAGACAGACAGACAGACAGACAGACAAACAACCAGGCATTCATGCAGGGGGGCAAAAAGACAGACAGTTAGGCAGACAGACAGACATGTCTTATATGTAATATATACTTAGAAGTTTAATTATTGCAATAGTGTTACTACACTGTCTGATCTACACGATTTGCAATTCCATAAGAGACCGACTTAGTTTACATGAATTTAGATTGGCATACATTCAGAGAGACATGAATACATACAGATATATACACTGAAAAACATACATGATGATACATACATAGACAGATGATAGACATACACATACATAGACAGATAGAGATACACATACATAGAAAGATAGACATATCAGCTCATAGGCAGATTGACAGTTACACCAACAGATAACCGGAGAGATAGACGGACACATAAATACATATAGACATACACTCAGATAGACATAAATTCAGACAGGCAAACTTTAGAGACACATGCATGAACTTAGATATACATAAATAGTGATATACATACATAGTTATAGACATACATAATGATAGAGACACGATTATTGACATACATGATGATAGACATACATAGACAGATAGACATACACATATATAGACAGACAGATATAAATACAAAGGCATAGACAGATATGCATACAGATTGACAAACACGCGTATATACATGCATACAGACATACTGGCAGATTAATAATTACACCAACAGCTAGACGGAGAGAAAGACGGATATACATATATACATAAACATATAGACATAAATACAGATATACATACACTCAGATAGACAACAATTCAGAAATATACACAGTGGTAGACATACATAATGATAGAGACACGATGAATGACATACATTATGATAGACATACATACATACATGTAGACAGACAGACATACAAATACACAGACATACATATATACATACAACGGCATAGACAGATAAACATACAGATTGACATACACGCGTATATACACGCATACAGACATACAGGCAGGTTAACAGTTAAACAAACAGCTAGACGGACAGATAAACGGACATACATATACACATAAACAGAAAGACATAAATACAGATAGACATACACTCAGATAGGCATACATTCAGAAAGTTATTAAATCAGAAACACATTAATAAATGTACATACATAGTGATATACATGCATAATGATAGAGACACGATGACAGATATACATGATGATATACATACATAGACAGATATGCAAACAAATACATAAACAGACAGATAAACATACAAATACATAGACAGATAAACATACAGATTGACATACACGCCTATATACATGCGTACAGACATGCATACATATTGACAGTTACACCAACAGATAGAAGAGAAGATATACAAGAATACATATATACATACGCATAAAGAAATAAATCCAGATAGACATACACTCAGATAGACATAAATTCAGATAGGATGTATAAACAGATAAACATACAGATTGACATACACGCGTATATACATGCATACATACCTGAATGCATATTGACAGTTACACCAACAGATAGAAAGGCATACATATATACATACACATTAAGACATAAATACAGATAGACATACGCTCAGATAGACATCAATTCAGATAGGCATAACTTCGAGACACATAAATAAATGCAGATAGACATACATAATGATAGAGAAACGATGATAGACATACATGATGATAGACATACATAGACAGATAGACATAAAATACATAGACATACATATATACATACACACGCATAGACAGATAAACATACAGATTGACATACACGCGTATATACATGCGTACAGGCATGCATGCAGATTGACAGTTACACCAACAGATAGAAGAGAAGATATACAAGCATACATTTATACATACACATACAGAAATAAATACAGATAGACATACACTCAGATAGACATAAATTCAGATGGAATGTATAGACAGATAAACATACATATTGACATACACGCGTATATACATGCATACAGACATACAGGCAGATTGACAGTTACACCAACATATAGATAGACAGGCATACATATATACATATATATAACTGAAACATTGTTGAAAACAACGTTGAACACGGCTCCTTGGTAAGTTCAATTGCCCTCTGCCCACGACCTCGTTATATGACAATAATGAATGATATTTGAAGGGAACCAGAATTAAATTGACATATTATGTGTAATTTCGTTACACCCAGACTATTATATAATCATATATTTGAAATTAATTGTTCATTGTAACGTTTATAATGGTACACGTAATATAACATGCTTAATATAATAGTAACATACGCGAAAAAAGTCCTCGCCTCGATATTGCTTCATCAAGTTTGCATCATAAGGTAATTAATAAACATAAACTCTATCAAAGACAAAATGATATGTAACATAATATCTCCTACGTGCCACAAACGGCATAGCATATATACGTGAACAATTACCTCACACTGTATGAAATGAAGGAGACATAAGATGCAATTTTTTGAAAAGAAAAATATATATTCTTATATAAATGACATACAAAATAAATTTAGGAAAAAAGAATAGCAAGATTTCACGCCTATCATATGACTCGAACCAATGACATGTGCACTCTGATTTTTGAAATTCTTAGTTCTTACCAACCAAGCTATCAGGTCGGTTATGTTTTAACCACGCACTTTAACATATTCATAGGTCGAATAAGCACACACATGTAGGTAACGGTTGATCAGCCGAATTATAACGAAGACAGGCAGAGATTAATGAGTGACGTGTGAAATATATTTACTAGTATATTTTCAGTTTTAAATAAAATATAGAAAATCAGATTGCAAAGACTTATAAACACTTATGATACTGTACCTTTTTGAGTCTCAGATATCATTAAACATAGATTATTAAATTATTGACCTGTTTCGGAATTTTGAGTACAAATATATATTATGGTGGACTATAATATATGAACCCAAATAGCTCAGTCGGTCGAACCGCTGGTTTGTCAATCTAGGGTTTGGGGGTTCGAACCCCAGACTGGTCAACATTTCGTAATGTGATACATATGTAATGTGACAATGATGTTGATGTGACTATGTAATAATATGTGTGACTGTGATATGATGTGTGTGATGTGACAATGATGTTGATGTGACTATGTTATGATATGATATGTGTGGATGTAGCTGTGCTGTGAATACCGAGTGTCTGTGTGTGTTGGTGGGTAAGTGGTTGAGTGTCAGTGGGTGAGTGTCGGTGAGTGTTGGTGGGTGAGTGTTGGTGCGTGAGTTTCAGTGGGGTGAGTGTGTGGGTGTGTGGGTGAGTGAGTGTTGGGGGGTATGGTAAGATGAGTCAGTGTGACTTATGTGCGGGTAGGTTGGTGAGAGGGGGGAGAGACTGATGTTAGTCGCAGTCAATTCAGAGGCCTATTGCTTCAATACGTAATTTTATTTTCACTCGCTTTTCAACAATTCTACGTAAACATGTAGAGAATGTTGCAGTTTCCTAAATATTTTCCAAGTTAAAGTCAATACTAGAACAATAATTCCATTTTTAAAAATAATTGTTTTACTTAGATATTTTCTACTAAAATATGTTAAACGACAAGTAGTGCTTATTTACCAAGGTGAACTCTGTGACTTAGGTGACACATAACACTAGCTTTCGGAATATTCGGATTTTGGCCAGGGTCAAAAATAGAAATAATGACAAATAGTAAGTTTTAGGTACATTTTTGGGTAAATGGTTGATTTTGATGTTTATAAATGTGAAAATTAAGCTCTAAGCATGGGATTTAATCATGATCAGATATGCATACAGATTGACAAACACGCGTATATACATGCATACAGACATACTGGCAGATTAATAATTACACCAACAGCTAGACGGAGAGAAAGACGGATATACATATATACATAAACATATAGACATAAATACAGATATACATACACTCAGATAGACAACAATTCAGAAATATACACAGTGGTAGACATACATAATGATAGAGACACGATGAATGACATACATTATGATAGACATACATACATGTAGACAGACAGACATACAAATACACAGACATACATATATACATACAACGGCATAGACAGATAAACATACAGATTGACATACACGCGTATATACACGCATACAGACATACAGGCAGGTTAACAGTTAAACAAACAGCTAGACGGACAGATAAACGGACATACATATACACATAAACAGAAAGACATAAATACAGATAGACATACACTCAGATAGGCATACATTCAGAAAGTTATTAAATCAGAAACACATTAATAAATGTACATACATAGTGATATACATGCATAATGATAGAGACACGATGACAGATATACATGATGATATACATACATAGACAGATATGCAAACAAATACATAAACAGACAGATAAACATACAAATACATAGACAGATAAACATACAGATTGACATACACGCCTATATACATGCGTACAGACATGCATACATATTGACAGTTACACCAACAGATAGAAGAGAAGATATACAAGAATACATATATACATACGCATAAAGAAATAAATCCAGATAGACATACACTCAGATAGACATAAATTCAGATAGGATGTATAAACAGATAAACATACAGATTGACATACATGCGTATATACATGCATACATACCTGAATGCATATTGACAGTTACACCAACAGATAGAAAGGCATACATATATACATACACATTAAGACATAAATACAGATAGACATACGCTCAGATAGACATCAATTCAGATAGGCATAACTTCGAGACACATAAATAAATGCAGATAGACATACATAATGATAGAGAAACGATGATAGACATACATGATGATAGACATACATAGACAGATAGACATAAAATACATAGACATACATATATACATACACACGCATAGACAGATAAACATACAGATTGACATACACGCGTATATACATGCGTACAGGCATGCATGCAGATTGACAGTTACACCAACAGATAGAAGAGAAGATATACAAGCATACATTTATACATACACATACAGAAATAAATACAGATAGACATACACTCAGATAGACATAAATTCAGATGGAATGTATAGACAGATAAACATACATATTGACATACACGCGTATATACATGCATACAGACATACAGGCAGATTGACAGTTACACCAACATATAGATAGACAGGCATACATATATACATATATATAACTGAAACATTGTTAAAAACAACGTTGAACACGGCTCCTTGGTAAGTTCAATTGCCCTCTGCCCACGACCTCGTTATATGACAATAATGAATGATATTTGAAGGGAACCAGAATTAAATTGACATATTATGTGTAATTTCGTTACACCCAGACTATTATATAATCATATATTTGAAATTAATTGTTCATTGTAACGTTTATAATGGTACACGTAATATAACATGCTTAATATAATAGTAACATACGCGAAAAAAGTCCTCGCCTCGATATTGCTTCATCAAGTTTGCATCATAAGGTAATTAATAAACATAAACTCTATCAAAGACAAAATGATATGTAACATAATATCTCCTACGTGCCACAAACGGCATAGCATATATACGTGAACAATTACCTCACACTGTATGAAATGAAGGAGACATAAGATGCAATTTTTTGAAAAGAAAAATATATATTCTTATATAAATGACATACAAAATAAATTTAGGAAAAAAGAATAGCAAGATTTCACGCCTATCATATGACTCGAACCAATGACATGTGCACTCTGATTTTTGAAATTCTTAGTTCTTACCAACCAAGCTATCAGGTCGGTTATGTTTTAACCACGCACTTTAACATATTCATAGGTCGAATAAGCACACACATGTAGGTAACGGTTGATCAGCCGAATTATAACGAAGACAGGCAGAGATTAATGAGTGACGTGTGAAATATATTTACTAGTATATTTTCAGTTTTAAATAAAATATAGAAAATCAGATTGCAAAGACTTATAAACACTTATGATACTGTACCTTTTTGAGTCTCAGATATCATTAAACATAGATTATTAAATTATTGACCTGTTTCGGAATTTTGAGTACAAATATATATTATGGTGGACTATAATATATGAACCCAAATAGCTCAGTCGGTCGAACCGCTGGTTTGTCAATCTAGGGTTTGGGGGTTCGAACCCCAGACTGGTCAACATTTCGTAATGTGATACATATGTAATGTGACAATGATGTTGATGTGACTATGTAATAATATGTGTGACTGTGATATGATGTGTGTGATGTGACAATGATGTTGATGTGACTATGTTATGATATGATATGTGTGGATGTAGCTGTGCTGTGAATACCGAGTGTCTGTGTGTGTTGGTGGGTAAGTGTCGATGGTTGAGTGTCAGTGGGTGAGTGTCGGTGAGTGTTGGTGGGTGAGTGTTGGTGCGTGAGTTTCAGTGGGGTGAGTGTGTGGGTGTGTGGGTGAGTGAGTGTTGGGGGGTATGGTAAGATGAGTCAGTGTGACTTATGTGCGGGTAGGTTGGTGAGAGGGGGGAGAGACTGATGTTAGTCGCAGTCAATTCAGAGGCCTATTGCTTCAATACGTAATTTTATTTTCACTCGCTTTTCAACAATTCTACGTAAACATGTAGAGAATGTTGCAGTTTCCTAAATATTTTCCAAGTTAAAGTCAATACTAGAACAATAATTCCATTTTTAAAAATAATTGTTTTACTTAGATATTTTCTACTAAAATATGTTAAACGACAAGTAGTGCTTATTTACCAAGGTGAACTCTGTGACTTAGGTGACACATAACACTAGCTTTCGGAATATTCGGATTTTGGCCAGGGTCAAAAATAGAAATAATGACAAATAGTAAGTTTTAGGTACATTTTTGGGTAAATGGTTGATTTTGATGTTTATAAATGTGAAAATTAAGCTCTAAGCATGGGATTTAATTTTTCAGTTGAACCCACTTCTCCTTCCGGTTTGAATACACTGGTTGCAGAGCTAGGCGTGAATTTAGAGGTAAATTTGAATACCAGCTTTCGCGTCCAAAATTGCTTGAAAAGGAGCTGAAAACGTGGTATTTCTGACTGCAGGAAAACCCTTTTCTTCGAACCAGTATGGATATTATGAGACATAATGAGAGAATAAAATTTGGGGTGTCGCAAGAAACAGAAAATCAGCTTTCAACTGTGTTATGCACTTTAATGGTTACATACAAGACAAGAGATGAACTTGATTTTAGGTTGAGAATTTCCTATATGCAGACATATGAGGCATTTGAAGCGAACACTCTTTGAAGAGAGAAGAGAGAGAAAAGAGAGAGAGAGAGAGAGAGAGTAAGATACACACACAAACACACACACACACACACACACACACACACACAGACAAACAGACAGACATATAGGCAGGGAGGCAGACAGACAGACAGACAGACAGACAGACAGACAGACAGACAGACAGACAGACAGACAGACAGACAAACAACCAGGCATTCATGCAGGGGGGCAAAAAGACAGACAGTTAGGCAGACAGACAGACATGTCTTATATGTAATATATACTTAGAAGTTTAATTATTGCAATAGTGTTACTACACTGTCTGATCTACACGATTTGCAATTCCATAAGAGACCGACTTAGTTTACATGAATTTAGATTGGCATACATTCAGAGAGACATGAATACATACAAATATATACACTGAAAAACATACATGATGATACATACATAGACAGATGATAGACATACACATACATAGACAGATAGAGATACACATACATAGAAAGATAGACATATCAGCTCATAGGCAGATTGACAGTTACACCAACAGATAACCGGAGAGATAGACGGACACATAAATACATATAGACATACACTCAGATAGACATAAATTCAGACAGGCAAACTTTAGAGACACATGCATGAACTTAGATATACATAAATAGTGATATACATACATAGTTATAGACATACATAATGATAGAGACACGATTATTGACATACATGATGATAGACATACATAGACAGATAGACATACACATATATAGACAGACAGATATAAATACAAAGGCATAGACAGATATGCATACAGATTGACAAACACGCGTATATACATGCATACAGACATACTGGCAGATTAATAATTACACCAACAGCTAGACGGAGAGAAAGACGGATATACATATATACATAAACATATAGACATAAATACAGATATACATACACTCAGATAGACAACAATTCAGAAATATACACAGTGGTAGACATACATAATGATAGAGACACGATGAATGACATACATTATGATAGACATACATACATGTAGACAGACAGACATACAAATACACAGACATACATATATACATACAACGGCATAGACAGATAAACATACAGATTGACATACACGCGTATATACACGCATACAGACATACAGGCAGGTTAACAGTTAAACAAACAGCTAGACGGACAGATAAACGGACATACATATACACATAAACAGAAAGACATAAATACAGATAGACATACACTCAGATAGGCATACATTCAGAAAGTTATTAAATCAGAAACACATTAATAAATGTACATACATAGTGATATACATGCATAATGATAGAGACACGATGACAGATATACATGATGATATACATACATAGACAGATATGCAAACAAATACATAAACAGACAGATAAACATACAAATACATAGACAGATAAACATACAGATTGACATACACGCCTATATACATGCGTACAGACATGCATACATATTGACAGTTACACCAACAGATAGAAGAGAAGATATACAAGAATACATATATACATACGCATAAAGAAATAAATCCAGATAGACATACACTCAGATAGACATAAATTCAGATAGGATGTATAAACAGATAAACATACAGATTGACATACATGCGTATATACATGCATACATACCTGAATGCATATTGACAGTTACACCAACAGATAGAAAGGCATACATATATACATACACATTAAGACATAAATACAGATAGACATACGCTCAGATAGACATCAATTCAGATAGGCATAACTTCGAGACACATAAATAAATGCAGATAGACATACATAATGATAGAGAAACGATGATAGACATACATGATGATAGACATACATAGACAGATAGACATAAAATACATAGACATACATATATACATACACACGCATAGACAGATAAACATACAGATTGACATACACGCGTATATACATGCGTACAGGCATGCATGCAGATTGACAGTTACACCAACAGATAGAAGAGAAGATATACAAGCATACATTTATACATACACATACAGAAATAAATACAGATAGACATACACTCAGATAGACATAAATTCAGATGGAATGTATAGACAGATAAACATACATATTGACATACACGCGTATATACATGCATACAGACATACAGGCAGATTGACAGTTACACCAACATATAGATAGACAGGCATACATATATACATATATATAACTGAAACATTGTTAAAAACAACGTTGAACACGGCTCCTTGGTAAGTTCAATTGCCCTCTGCCCACGACCTCGTTATATGACAATAATGAATGATATTTGAAGGGAACCAGAATTAAATTGACATATTATGTGTAATTTCGTTACACCCAGACTATTATATAATCATATATTTGAAATTAATTGTTCATTGTAACGTTTATAATGGTACACGTAATATAACATGCTTAATATAATAGTAACATACGCGAAAAAAGTCCTCGCCTCGATATTGCTTCATCAAGTTTGCATCATAAGGTAATTAATAAACATAAACTCTATCAAAGACAAAATGATATGTAACATAATATCTCCTACGTGCCACAAACGGCATAGCATATATACGTGAACAATTACCTCACACTGTATGAAATGAAGGAGACATAAGATGCAATTTTTTGAAAAGAAAAATATATATTCTTATATAAATGACATACAAAATAAATTTAGGAAAAAAGAATAGCAAGATTTCACGCCTATCATATGACTCGAACCAATGACATGTGCACTCTGATTTTTGAAATTCTTAGTTCTTACCAACCAAGCTATCAGGTCGGTTATGTTTTAACCACGCACTTTAACATATTCATAGGTCGAATAAGCACACACATGTAGGTAACGGTTGATCAGCCGAATTATAACGAAGACAGGCAGAGATTAATGAGTGACGTGTGAAATATATTTACTAGTATATTTTCAGTTTTAAATAAAATATAGAAAATCAGATTGCAAAGACTTATAAACACTTATGATACTGTACCTTTTTGAGTCTCAGATATCATTAAACATAGATTATTAAATTATTGACCTGTTTCGGAATTTTGAGTACAAATATATATTATGGTGGACTATAATATATGAACCCAAATAGCTCAGTCGGTCGAACCGCTGGTTTGTCAATCTAGGGTTTGGGGGTTCGAACCCCAGACTGGTCAACATTTCGTAATGTGATACATATGTAATGTGACAATGATGTTGATGTGACTATGTAATAATATGTGTGACTGTGATATGATGTGTGTGATGTGACAATGATGTTGATGTGACTATGTTATGATATGATATGTGTGGATGTAGCTGTGCTGTGAATACCGAGTGTCTGTGTGTGTTGGTGGGTAAGTGTCGATGGTTGAGTGTCAGTGGGTGAGTGTCGGTGAGTGTTGGTGGGTGAGTGTTGGTGCGTGAGTTTCAGTGGGGTGAGTGTGTGGGTGTGTGGGTGAGTGAGTGTTGGGGGGTATGGTAAGATGAGTCAGTGTGACTTATGTGCGGGTAGGTTGGTGAGAGGGGGGAGAGACTGATGTTAGTCGCAGTCAATTCAGAGGCCTATTGCTTCAATACGTAATTTTATTTTCACTCGCTTTTCAACAATTCTACGTAAACATGTAGAGAATGTTGCAGTTTCCTAAATATTTTCCAAGTTAAAGTCAATACTAGAACAATAATTCCATTTTTAAAAATAATTGTTTTACTTAGATATTTTCTACTAAAATATGTTAAACGACAAGTAGTGCTTATTTACCAAGGTGAACTCTGTGACTTAGGTGACACATAACACTAGCTTTCGGAATATTCGGATTTTGGCCAGGGTCAAAAATAGAAATAATGACAAATAGTAAGTTTTAGGTACATTTTTGGGTAAATGGTTGATTTTGATGTTTATAAATGTGAAAATTAAGCTCTAAGCATGGGATTTAATTTTTCAGTTGAACCCACTTCTCCTTCCGGTTTGAATACACTGGTTGCAGAGCTAGGCGTGAATTTAGAGGTAAATTTGAATACCAGCTTTCGCGTCCAAAATTGCTTGAAAAGGAGCTGAAAACGTGGTATTTCTGACTGCAGGAAAACCCTTTTCTTCGAACCAGTATGGATATTATGAGACATAATGAGAGAATAAAATTTGGGGTGTCGCAAGAAACAGAAAATCAGCTTTCAACTGTGTTATGCACTTTAATGGTTACATACAAGACAAGAGATGAACTTGATTTTAGGTTGAGAATTTCCTATATGCAGACATATGAGGCATTTGAAGCGAACACTCTTTGAAGAGAGAAGAGAGAGAAAAGAGAGAGAGAGAGAGAGAGAGTAAGATACACACACAAACACACACACACACACACACACACACACACACAGACAAACAGACAGACATATAGGCAGGGAGGCAGACAGACAGACAGACAGACAGACAGACAGACAGACAGACAGACAGACAGACAGACAGACAGACAAACAACCAGGCATTCATGCAGGGGGGCAAAAAGACAGACAGTTAGGCAGACAGACAGACATGTCTTATATGTAATATATACTTAGAAGTTTAATTATTGCAATAGTGTTACTACACTGTCTGATCTACACGATTTGCAATTCCATAAGAGACCGACTTAGTTTACATGAATTTAGATTGGCATACATTCAGAGAGACATGAATACATACAAATATATACACTGAAAAACATACATGATGATACATACATAGACAGATGATAGACATACACATACATAGACAGATAGAGATACACATACATAGAAAGATAGACATATCAGCTCATAGGCAGATTGACAGTTACACCAACAGATAACCGGAGAGATAGACGGACACATAAATACATATAGACATACACTCAGATAGACATAAATTCAGACAGGCAAACTTTAGAGACACATGCATGAACTTAGATATACATAAATAGTGATATACATACATAGTTATAGACATACATAATGATAGAGACACGATTATTGACATACATGATGATAGACATACATAGACAGATAGACATACACATATATAGACAGACAGATATAAATACAAAGGCATAGACAGATATGCATACAGATTGACAAACACGCGTATATACATGCATACAGACATACTGGCAGATTAATAATTACACCAACAGCTAGACGGAGAGAAAGACGGATATACATATATACATAAACATATAGACATAAATACAGATATACATACACTCAGATAGACAACAATTCAGAAATATACACAGTGGTAGACATACATAATGATAGAGACACGATGAATGACATACATTATGATAGACATACATACATGTAGACAGACAGACATACAAATACACAGACATACATATATACATACAACGGCATAGACAGATAAACATACAGATTGACATACACGCGTATATACACGCATACAGACATACAGGCAGGTTAACAGTTAAACAAACAGCTAGACGGACAGATAAACGGACATACATATACACATAAACAGAAAGACATAAATACAGATAGACATACACTCAGATAGGCATACATTCAGAAAGTTATTAAATCAGAAACACATTAATAAATGTACATACATAGTGATATACATGCATAATGATAGAGACACGATGACAGATATACATGATGATATACATACATAGACAGATATGCAAACAAATACATAAACAGACAGATAAACATACAAATACATAGACAGATAAACATACAGATTGACATACACGCCTATATACATGCGTACAGACATGCATACATATTGACAGTTACACCAACAGATAGAAGAGAAGATATACAAGAATACATATATACATACGCATAAAGAAATAAATCCAGATAGACATACACTCAGATAGACATAAATTCAGATAGGATGTATAAACAGATAAACATACAGATTGACATACATGCGTATATACATGCATACATACCTGAATGCATATTGACAGTTACACCAACAGATAGAAAGGCATACATATATACATACACATTAAGACATAAATACAGATAGACATACGCTCAGATAGACATCAATTCAGATAGGCATAACTTCGAGACACATAAATAAATGCAGATAGACATACATAATGATAGAGAAACGATGATAGACATACATGATGATAGACATACATAGACAGATAGACATAAAATACATAGACATACATATATACATACACACGCATAGACAGATAAACATACAGATTGACATACACGCGTATATACATGCGTACAGGCATGCATGCAGATTGACAGTTACACCAACAGATAGAAGAGAAGATATACAAGCATACATTTATACATACACATACAGAAATAAATACAGATAGACATACACTCAGATAGACATAAATTCAGATGGAATGTATAGACAGATAAACATACATATTGACATACACGCGTATATACATGCATACAGACATACAGGCAGATTGACAGTTACACCAACATATAGATAGACAGGCATACATATATACATATATATAACTGAAACATTGTTGAAAACAACGTTGAACACGGCTCCTTGGTAAGTTCAATTGCCCTCTGCCCACGACCTCGTTATATGACAATAATGAATAATATTTGAAGGGAACCAGAATTAAATTGACATATTATGTGTAATTTCGTTACACCCAGACTATTATATAATCATATATTTGAAATTAATTGTTCATTGTAACGTTTATAATGGTACACGTAATATAACATGCTTAATATAATAGTAACATACGCGAAAAAAGTCCTCGCCTCGATATTGCTTCATCAAGTTTGCATCATAAGGTAATTAATAAACATAAACTCTATCAAAGACAAAATGATATGTAACATAATATCTCCTACGTGCCACAAACGGCATAGCATATATACGTGAACAATTACCTCACACTGTATGAAATGAAGGAGACATAAGATGCAATTTTTTGAAAAGAAAAATATATATTCTTATATAAATGACATACAAAATAAATTTAGGAAAAAAGAATAGCAAGATTTCACGCCTATCATATGACTCGAACCAATGACATGTGCACTCTGATTTTTGAAATTCTTAGTTCTTACCAACCAAGCTATCAGGTCGGTTATGTTTTAACCACGCACTTTAACATATTCATAGGTCGAATAAGCACACACATGTAGGTAACGGTTGATCAGCCGAATTATAACGAAGACAGGCAGAGATTAATGAGTGACGTGTGAAATATATTTACTAGTATATTTTCAGTTTTAAATAAAATATAGAAAATCAGATTGCAAAGACTTATAAACACTTATGATACTGTACCTTTTTGAGTCTCAGATATCATTAAACATAGATTATTAAATTATTGACCTGTTTCGGAATTTTGAGTACAAATATATATTATGGTGGACTATAATATATGAACCCAAATAGCTCAGTCGGTCGAACCGCTGGTTTGTCAATCTAGGGTTTGGGGGTTCGAACCCCAGACTGGTCAACATTTCGTAATGTGATACATATGTAATGTGACAATGATGTTGATGTGACTATGTAATAATATGTGTGACTGTGATATGATGTGTGTGATGTGACAATGATGTTGATGTGACTATGTTATGATATGATATGTGTGGATGTAGCTGTGCTGTGAATACCGAGTGTCTGTGTGTGTTGGTGGGTAAGTGTCGATGGTTGAGTGTCAGTGGGTGAGTGTCGGTGAGTGTTGGTGGGTGAGTGTTGGTGCGTGAGTTTCAGTGGGGTGAGTGTGTGGGTGTGTGGGTGAGTGAGTGTTGGGGGGTATGGTAAGATGAGTCAGTGTGACTTATGTGCGGGTAGGTTGGTGAGAGGGGGGAGAGACTGATGTTAGTCGCAGTCAATTCAGAGGCCTATTGCTTCAATACGTAATTTTATTTTCACTCGCTTTTCAACAATTCTACGTAAACATGTAGAGAATGTTGCAGTTTCCTAAATATTTTCCAAGTTAAAGTCAATACTAGAACAATAATTCCATTTTTAAAAATAATTGTTTTACTTAGATATTTTCTACTAAAATATGTTAAACGACAAGTAGTGCTTATTTACCAAGGTGAACTCTGTGACTTAGGTGACACATAACACTAGCTTTCGGAATATTCGGATTTTGGCCAGGGTCAAAAATAGAAATAATGACAAATAGTAAGTTTTAGGTACATTTTTGGGTAAATGGTTGATTTTGATGTTTATAAATGTGAAAATTAAGCTCTAAGCATGGGATTTAATTTTTCAGTTGAACCCACTTCTCCTTCCGGTTTGAATACACTGGTTGCAGAGCTAGGCGTGAATTTAGAGGTAAATTTGAATACCAGCTTTCGCGTCCAAAATTGCTTGAAAAGGAGCTGAAAACGTGGTATTTCTGACTGCAGGAAAACCCTTTTCTTCGAACCAGTATGGATATTATGAGACATAATGAGAGAATAAAATTTGGGGTGTCGCAAGAAACAGAAAATCAGCTTTCAACTGTGTTATGCACTTTAATGGTTACATACAAGACAAGAGATGAACTTGATTTTAGGTTGAGAATTTCCTATATGCAGACATATGAGGCATTTGAAGCGAACACTCTTTGAAGAGAGAAGAGAGAGAAAAGAGAGAGAGAGAGAGAGAGAGTAAGATACACACACAAACACACACACACACACACACACACACACACACAGACAAACAGACAGACATATAGGCAGGGAGGCAGACAGACAGACAGACAGACAGACAGACAGACAGACAGACAGACAGACAGACAGACAGACAGACAAACAACCAGGCATTCATGCAGGGGGGCAAAAAGACAGACAGTTAGGCAGACAGACAGACATGTCTTATATGTAATATATACTTAGAAGTTTAATTATTGCAATAGTGTTACTACACTGTCTGATCTACACGATTTGCAATTCCATAAGAGACCGACTTAGTTTACATGAATTTAGATTGGCATACATTCAGAGAGACATGAATACATACAGATATATACACTGAAAAACATACATGATGATACATACATAGACAGATGATAGACATACACATACATAGACAGATAGAGATACACATACATAGAAAGATAGACATATCAGCTCATAGGCAGATTGACAGTTACACCAACAGATAACCGGAGAGATAGACGGACACATAAATACATATAGACATACACTCAGATAGACATAAATTCAGACAGGCAAACTTTAGAGACACATGCATGAACTTAGATATACATAAATAGTGATATACATACATAGTTATAGACATACATAATGATAGAGACACGATTATTGACATACATGATGATAGACATACATAGACAGATAGACATACACATATATAGACAGACAGATATAAATACAAAGGCATAGACAGATATGCATACAGATTGACAAACACGCGTATATACATGCATACAGACATACTGGCAGATTAATAATTACACCAACAGCTAGACGGAGAGAAAGACGGATATACATATATACATAAACATATAGACATAAATACAGATATACATACACTCAGATAGACAACAATTCAGAAATATACACAGTGGTAGACATACATAATGATAGAGACACGATGAATGACATACATTATGATAGACATACATACATGTAGACAGACAGACATACAAATACACAGACATACATATATACATACAACGGCATAGACAGATAAACATACAGATTGACATACACGCGTATATACACGCATACAGACATACAGGCAGGTTAACAGTTAAACAAACAGCTAGACGGACAGATAAACGGACATACATATACACATAAACAGAAAGACATAAATACAGATAGACATACACTCAGATAGGCATACATTCAGAAAGTTATTAAATCAGAAACACATTAATAAATGTACATACATAGTGATATACATGCATAATGATAGAGACACGTTGACAGATATACATGATGATATACATACATAGACAGATATGCAAACAAATACATAAACAGACAGATAAACATACAAATACATAGACAGATAAACATACAGATTGACATACACGCCTATATACATGCGTACAGACATGCATACATATTGACAGTTACACCAACAGATAGAAGAGAAGATATACAAGAATACATATATACATACGCATAAAGAAATAAATCCAGATAGACATACACTCAGATAGACATAAATTCAGATAGGATGTATAAACAGATAAACATACAGATTGACATACACGCGTATATACATGCATACATACCTGAATGCATATTGACAGTTACACCAACAGATAGAAAGGCATACATATATACATACACATTAAGACATAAATACAGATAGACATACGCTCAGATAGACATCAATTCAGATAGGCATAACTTCGAGACACATAAATAAATGCAGATAGACATACATAATGATAGAGAAACGATGATAGACATACATGATGATAGACATACATAGACAGATAGACATAAAATACATAGACATACATATATACATACACACGCATAGACAGATAAACATACAGATTGACATACACGCGTATATACATGCGTACAGGCATGCATGCAGATTGACAGTTACACCAACAGATAGAAGAGAAGATATACAAGCATACATTTATACATACACATACAGAAATAAATACAGATAGACATACACTCAGATAGACATAAATTCAGATGGAATGTATAGACAGATAAACATACATATTGACATACACGCGTATATACATGCATACAGACATACAGGCAGATTGACAGTTACACCAACATATAGATAGACAGGCATACATATATACATATATATAACTGAAACATTGTTGAAAACAACGTTGAACACGGCTCCTTGGTAAGTTCAATTGCCCTCTGCCCACGACCTCGTTATATGACAATAATGAATAATATTTGAAGGGAACCAGAATTAAATTGACATATTATGTGTAATTTCGTTACACCCAGACTATTATATAATCATATATTTGAAATTAATTGTTCATTGTAACGTTTATAATGGTACACGTAATATAACATGCTTAATATAATAGTAACATACGCGAAAAAAGTCCTCGCCTCGATATTGCTTCATCAAGTTTGCATCATAAGGTAATTAATAAACATAAACTCTATCAAAGACAAAATGATATGTAACATAATATCTCCTACGTGCCACAAACGGCATAGCATATATACGTGAACAATTACCTCACACTGTATGAAATGAAGGAGACATAAGATGCAATTTTTTGAAAAGAAAAATATATATTCTTATATAAATGACATACAAAATAAATTTAGGAAAAAAGAATAGCAAGATTTCACGCCTATCATATGACTCGAACCAATGACATGTGCACTCTGATTTTTGAAATTCTTAGTTCTTACCAACCAAGCTATCAGGTCGGTTATGTTTTAACCACGCACTTTAACATATTCATAGGTCGAATAAGCACACACATGTAGGTAACGGTTGATCAGCCGAATTATAACGAAGACAGGCAGAGATTAATGAGTGACGTGTGAAATATATTTACTAGTATATTTTCAGTTTTAAATAAAATATAGAAAATCAGATTGCAAAGACTTATAAACACTTATGATACTGTACCTTTTTGAGTCTCAGATATCATTAAACATAGATTATTAAATTATTGACCTGTTTCGGAATTTTGAGTACAAATATATATTATGGTGGACTATAATATATGAACCCAAATAGCTCAGTCGGTCGAACCGCTGGTTTGTCAATCTAGGGTTTGGGGGTTCGAACCCCAGACTGGTCAACATTTCGTAATGTGATACATATGTAATGTGACAATGATGTTGATGTGACTATGTAATAATATGTGTGACTGTGATATGATGTGTGTGATGTGACAATGATGTTGATGTGACTATGTTATGATATGATATGTGTGGATGTAGCTGTGCTGTGAATACCGAGTGTCTGTGTGTGTTGGTGGGTAAGTGTCGATGGTTGAGTGTCAGTGGGTGAGTGTCGGTGAGTGTTGGTGGGTGAGTGTTGGTGCGTGAGTTTCAGTGGGGTGAGTGTGTGGGTGTGTGGGTGAGTGAGTGTTGGGGGTATGGTAAGATGAGTCAGTGTGACTTATGTGCGGGTAGGTTGGTGAGAGGGGGGAGAGACTGATGTTAGTCGCAGTCAATTCAGAGGCCTATTGCTTCAATACGTAATTTTATTTGCACTCGCTTTTCAACAATTCTACGTAAACATGTAGAGAATGTTGCAGTTTCCTAAATATTTTCCAAGTTAAAGTCAATACTAGAACAATAATTCCATTTTTAAAAATAATTGTTTTACTTAGATATTTTCTACTAAAATATGTTAAACGACAAGTAGTGCTTATTTACCAAGGTGAACTCTGTGACTTAGGTGACACATAACACTAGCTTTCGGAATATTCGGATTTTGGCCAGGGTCAAAAATAGAAATAATGACAAATAGTAAGTTTTAGGTACATTTTTGGGTAAATGGTTGATTTTGATGTTTATAAATGTGAAAATTAAGCTCTAAGCATGGGATTTAATTTTTCAGTTGAACCCACTTCTCCTTCCGGTTTGAATACACTGGTTGCAGAGCTAGGCGTGAATTTAGAGGTAAATTTGAATACCAGCTTTCGCGTCCAAAATTGCTTGAAAAGGAGCTGAAAACGTGGTATTTCTGACTGCAGGAAAACCCTTTTCTTCGAACCAGTATGGATATTATGAGACATAATGAGAGAATAAAATTTGGGGTGTCGCAAGAAACAGAAAATCAGCTTTCAACTGTGTTATGCACTTTAATGGTTACATACAAGACAAGAGATGAACTTGATTTTAGGTTGAGAATTTCCTATATGCAGACATATGAGGCATTTGAAGCGAACACTCTTTGAAGAGAGAAGAGAGAGAAAAGAGAGAGAGAGAGAGAGAGAGTAAGATACACACACACACACACACACACACACACACACACACACACACACACACACACACAGACAAACAGACAGACATATAGGCAGGGAGGCAGACAGACAGACAGACAGACAGACAGACAGACAGACAAACAACCAGGCATTCATGCAGGGGGGCAAAAAGACAGACAGTTAGGCAGACAGACAGACATGTCTTATATGTAATATATACTTAGAAGTTTAATTATTGCAATAGTGTTACTACACTGTCTGATCTACACGATTTGCAATTCCATAAGAGACCGACTTAGTTTACATGAATTTAGATTGGCATACATTCAGAGAGACATGAATACATACAGATATATACACTGAAAAACATACATGATGATACATACATAGACAGATGATAGACATACACATACATAGACAGATAGAGATACACATACATAGAAAGATAGACATATCAGCTCATAGGCAGATTGACAGTTACACCAACAGATAACCGGAGAGATAGACGGACACATAAATACATATAGACATACACTCAGATAGACATAAATTCAGACAGGCAAACTTTAGAGACACATGCATGAACTTAGATATACATAAATAGTGATATACATACATAGTTATAGACATACATAATGATAGAGACACGATTATTGACATACATGATGATAGACATACATAGACAGATAGACATACACATATATAGACAGACAGATATAAATACAAAGGCATAGACAGATATGCATACAGATTGACAAACACGCGTATATACATGCATACAGACATACTGGCAGATTAATAATTACACCAACAGCTAGACGGAGAGAAAGACGGATATACATATATACATAAACATATAGACATAAATACAGATATACATACACTCAGATAGACAACAATTCAGAAATATACACAGTGGTAGACATACATAATGATAGAGACACGATGAATGACATACATTATGATAGACATACATACATACATGTAGACAGACAGACATACAAATACACAGACATACATATATACATACAACGGCATAGACAGATAAACATACAGATTGACATACACGCGTATATACACGCATACAGACATACAGGCAGGTTAACAGTTAAACAAACAGCTAGACGGACAGATAAACGGACATACATATACACATAAACAGAAAGACATAAATACAGATAGACATACACTCAGATAGGCATACATTCAGAAAGTTATTAAATCAGAAACACATTAATAAATGTACATACATAGTGATATACATGCATAATGATAGAGACACGATGACAGATATACATGATGATATACATACATAGACAGATATGCAAACAAATACATAAACAGACAGATAAACATACAAATACATAGACAGATAAACATACAGATTGACATACACGCCTATATACATGCGTACAGACATGCATACATATTGACAGTTACACCAACAGATAGAAGAGAAGATATACAAGAATACATATATACATACGCATAAAGAAATAAATCCAGATAGACATACACTCAGATAGACATAAATTCAGATAGGATGTATAAACAGATAAACATACAGATTGACATACACGCGTATATACATGCATACATACCTGAATGCATATTGACAGTTACACCAACAGATAGAAAGGCATACATATATACATACACATTAAGACATAAATACAGATAGACATACGCTCAGATAGACATCAATTCAGATAGGCATAACTTCGAGACACATAAATAAATGCAGATAGACATACATAATGATAGAGAAACGATGATAGACATACATGATGATAGACATACATAGACAGATAGACATAAAATACATAGACATACATATATACATACACACGCATAGACAGATAAACATACAGATTGACATACACGCGTATATACATGCGTACAGGCATGCATGCAGATTGACAGTTACACCAACAGATAGAAGAGAAGATATACAAGCATACATTTATACATACACATACAGAAATAAATACAGATAGACATACACTCAGATAGACATAAATTCAGATGGAATGTATAGACAGATAAACATACATATTGACATACACGCGTATATACATGCATACAGACATACAGGCAGATTGACAGTTACACCAACATATAGATAGACAGGCATACATATATACATATATATAACTGAAACATTGTTGAAAACAACGTTGAACACGGCTCCTTGGTAAGTTCAATTGCCCTCTGCCCACGACCTCGTTATATGACAATAATGAATGATATTTGAAGGGAACCAGAATTAAATTGACATATTATGTGTAATTTCGTTACACCCAGACTATTATATAATCATATATTTGAAATTAATTGTTCATTGTAACGTTTATAATGGTACACGTAATATAACATGCTTAATATAATAGTAACATACGCGAAAAAAGTCCTCGCCTCGATATTGCTTCATCAAGTTTGCATCATAAGGTAATTAATAAACATAAACTCTATCAAAGACAAAATGATATGTAACATAATATCTCCTACGTGCCACAAACGGCATAGCATATATACGTGAACAATTACCTCACACTGTATGAAATGAAGGAGACATAAGATGCAATTTTTTGAAAAGAAAAATATATATTCTTATATAAATGACATACAAAATAAATTTAGGAAAAAAGAATAGCAAGATTTCACGCCTATCATATGACTCGAACCAATGACATGTGCACTCTGATTTTTGAAATTCTTAGTTCTTACCAACCAAGCTATCAGGTCGGTTATGTTTTAACCACGCACTTTAACATATTCATAGGTCGAATAAGCACACACATGTAGGTAACGGTTGATCAGCCGAATTATAACGAAGACAGGCAGAGATTAATGAGTGACGTGTGAAATATATTTACTAGTATATTTTCAGTTTTAAATAAAATATAGAAAATCAGATTGCAAAGACTTATAAACACTTATGATACTGTACCTTTTTGAGTCTCAGATATCATTAAACATAGATTATTAAATTATTGACCTGTTTCGGAATTTTGAGTACAAATATATATTATGGTGGACTATAATATATGAACCCAAATAGCTCAGTCGGTCGAACCGCTGGTTTGTCAATCTAGGGTTTGGGGGTTCGAACCCCAGACTGGTCAACATTTCGTAATGTGATACATATGTAATGTGACAATGATGTTGATGTGACTATGTAATAATATGTGTGACTGTGATATGATGTGTGTGATGTGACAATGATGTTGATGTGACTATGTTATGATATGATATGTGTGGATGTAGCTGTGCTGTGAATACCGAGTGTCTGTGTGTGTTGGTGGGTAAGTGGTTGAGTGTCAGTGGGTGAGTGTCGGTGAGTGTTGGTGGGTGAGTGTTGGTGCGTGAGTTTCAGTGGGGTGAGTGTGTGGGTGTGTGGGTGAGTGAGTGTTGGGGGGTATGGTAAGATGAGTCAGTGTGACTTATGTGCGGGTAGGTTGGTGAGAGGGGGGAGAGACTGATGTTAGTCGCAGTCAATTCAGAGGCCTATTGCTTCAATACGTAATTTTATTTTCACTCGCTTTTCAACAATTCTACGTAAACATGTAGAGAATGTTGCAGTTTCCTAAATATTTTCCAAGTTAAAGTCAATACTAGAACAATAATTCCATTTTTAAAAATAATTGTTTTACTTAGATATTTTCTACTAAAATATGTTAAACGACAAGTAGTGCTTATTTACCAAGGTGAACTCTGTGACTTAGGTGACACATAACACTAGCTTTCGGAATATTCGGATTTTGGCCAGGGTCAAAAATAGAAATAATGACAAATAGTAAGTTTTAGGTACATTTTTGGGTAAATGGTTGATTTTGATGTTTATAAATGTGAAAATTAAGCTCTAAGCATGGGATTTAATCATGATCAGATATGCATACAGATTGACAAACACGCGTATATACATGCATACAGACATACTGGCAGATTAATAATTACACCAACAGCTAGACGGAGAGAAAGACGGATATACATATATACATAAACATATAGACATAAATACAGATATACATACACTCAGATAGACAACAATTCAGAAATATACACAGTGGTAGACATACATAATGATAGAGACACGATGAATGACATACATTATGATAGACATACATACATGTAGACAGACAGACATACAAATACACAGACATACATATATACATACAACGGCATAGACAGATAAACATACAGATTGACATACACGCGTATATACACGCATACAGACATACAGGCAGGTTAACAGTTAAACAAACAGCTAGACGGACAGATAAACGGACATACATATACACATAAACAGAAAGACATAAATACAGATAGACATACACTCAGATAGGCATACATTCAGAAAGTTATTAAATCAGAAACACATTAATAAATGTACATACATAGTGATATACATGCATAATGATAGAGACACGATGACAGATATACATGATGATATACATACATAGACAGATATGCAAACAAATACATAAACAGACAGATAAACATACAAATACATAGACAGATAAACATACAGATTGACATACACGCCTATATACATGCGTACAGACATGCATACATATTGACAGTTACACCAACAGATAGAAGAGAAGATATACAAGAATACATATATACATACGCATAAAGAAATAAATCCAGATAGACATACACTCAGATAGACATAAATTCAGATAGGATGTATAAACAGATAAACATACAGATTGACATACATGCGTATATACATGCATACATACCTGAATGCATATTGACAGTTACACCAACAGATAGAAAGGCATACATATATACATACACATTAAGACATAAATACAGATAGACATACGCTCAGATAGACATCAATTCAGATAGGCATAACTTCGAGACACATAAATAAATGCAGATAGACATACATAATGATAGAGAAACGATGATAGACATACATGATGATAGACATACATAGACAGATAGACATAAAATACATAGACATACATATATACATACACACGCATAGACAGATAAACATACAGATTGACATACACGCGTATATACATGCGTACAGGCATGCATGCAGATTGACAGTTACACCAACAGATAGAAGAGAAGATATACAAGCATACATTTATACATACACATACAGAAATAAATACAGATAGACATACACTCAGATAGACATAAATTCAGATGGAATGTATAGACAGATAAACATACATATTGACATACACGCGTATATACATGCATACAGACATACAGGCAGATTGACAGTTACACCAACATATAGATAGACAGGCATACATATATACATATATAATATGTTAATAGGCAAAGCCTAGGTCGTGTGAAAGCAAGAATAATTAATTAAGCACTGTCTGTCCCCCAACAAGAAACAAATTAATAGGCAAATTGTAGAAATTTAAGTTGCAAAAACAGAATTTGAAAAACATATTGAAAAAAAACGAAACTTAGCATGCATTTAAGTTTAATTTGTACATATATATATATATCTGTTTTATTTTTTATTAGGTCAGGATTGTAATAGACTGTAAGATTTCCAAGGATGTTGATGGAAAACAACACTAGAAGGCATTGAAGAATGTTCTGATTTATTTTTACAAATGCCAGTTATTTGTAAACTAGTAATACATATAATTGAAAACTGACTCTTACCATGGTTGATTGAATGACTTGCGCTTAACATTACTCCACACAACAATCTTACAAGGCAGATGGCTAACTTTGCATGATCTGGCTGAATGTATAATCTTGAGACAATTTAAGATGACTGAGAAAAATGTAATTTTTGACAAATATTTTCAAAAGTCCCATTTATAATGATGTATGTTGGAAAGGTTAAAGTTTAGCCGGCCTTGTCTGATGTAAATTACTTGATTTCTGTGACTAATCCGAATACATTGTCGGAATGGTGTAATTGATCCAAAATGAACATATCCAAAATGAACAATATGTTCCTATTCAACAACATTTTCACTTTGAACACCTATCTCCTTTTCTGGTTTTTAATTTGTAAAACATGAAAACAGCATCAGATTATTTGTTAATAAGTACCAGACTTAGTGTCAACAACAGTTACTGAATATATATACATGTATCTGAAATATGTTGTTTGAAAAAAAAATGGATAATATAAGATCTGATCAATATATTCAATATACATTTTATTGCATAAAACAATAAACAGTATGTTTATAGCAAATAAAGAAATTATAAAAAGTACAAACAGAGAAATGGATTTTCCAGAAGAATTTGCAATAATTTAACATTGTTAGTGATCATGTTAAAATTGCTCTATTATAAAAATATGATGTATAAATTTCGTTAAAACTTTGATATTAGAACGGTTATCAAAGCTGGATCAATCCTTGAACATGTACAGATTCTCAGAGTTATCAATGTTGATAACCATTCCTTTTTTTAATTGTTATTGCTCAATTATAAAAGCTTTTGAAAAGGGTACAGGGAGTAAACTATTTTCACTAGAAGCCTGGATAAAAATGTAATAAGTGTTTAAGTAAGACAACTCCCCACAACATAATTGTTTCATGTATACATTGTTAAGTTTAGTTGCCTCTTTCAAAACATGTACCTGCTGAGATTTGATCTTAGAACTCTTGTTAGACCAGGTGTTTTACCATTAAACTACAGTATAGGTTTTTATTTTGAGCAGCAGTTCATGAAAATATGTGTACTTTTATTACCAGTAAAGTATAAGAATTTTTTTGTTACAATGAATGTATACCAATTTAAATTTTACCATTTCTATTGTATAGATTATACAATTTCACACAGAAAAATGGATTTCACAATAAATTACATAGAAAACAGATACATTTCTGTGGTATTTCAGTTATATCAGAGGACAGAACACTTATGTGAGGTCACTGGGTGACTAACATAACTAACATTAATTATGAACTGCCTTATAGCCTTTTTCTGTTGAAAAACAGATTACGTTTTCTTTATTGTTCAACCAAAATGTTTATACAAATTTATTTGAATAAAAAGTATTTTGAGTGTTTGTTGAATTTAAAAAGAGATTGATCCTCTTTATCTACAGATTTCAATGCTCAGTTTTTTTTTACCTTATTTGAGTTTGATATAGTTAGTGTACATTGCCCTGTTTCATAGACGGACCTAAATCGGTGACCGTAAAAGGCTTTTATTTTGCATTTGCTCTTCAATTTGAAGAGTTCTATGACATCATTGGTTGTTGTGCTCTTAAGTATGAAAATAGTGCTGTCAATAGATGTTGAATCTTTTTCAAATATTGTTTGAATACATACATGCAGAGTATTTAAAATAACCTAGTGAAAATAATGTTTAAATTCTTAGTACCAAGTTTGTCCAATCTGATCAATAAACACATTTTGGATAAAAAAAAAAAAGAAGGAAACTACTAGAAATTCAGCCTGTTGAAAGAAAAGTAAAGTGTTTTACTGATAGCCCCCATATGACATCATTTCTTTTAAACAATCATGACTCATTTGAGTTTGATCAATAAACACATTTTGGTTAAAAAAAAGATGAATCTACTAGAAATGCAGCCTGTTGAAAGACAAGTAATGTGTTTTACTGATAGTCCACATATATATGACATCATTTCTTTAAAACAATGGACTCATTTGAGTTTGATCAATAAACTGATAGTCCACATATATATGACATCATTTCTTTAAAACAATGGACTCATTTGAGTTTGATCAATAAACACATTTTGGATAACAAAAAGATAAATCTACTAGAAATTCAGCCTGATGAAAGAAAAGTAAACAGTTTTATTGATAGCCCACATATGACATCATTCCTTTAAAACAATGGACTCATTTGAGTTTGATCAATAAACAAATTTTGGATAAAAAAAAATATGAAACTACTAGAAATTCAGCCTATTGAAAGAAAAGTTATGTGTTTTACTGATAGTCCACATATAACATCATTTCTTTAAAACAATAGACTCATTTGAAGGCATGAAAGTGTTTTCCTCTCTTTCAGGTTGGAGGATATAGACATTAAGACATTTACTATGTATACCCCAAAATCAGGGTGAACTGATTCTGGTCATACTTTCATGATTTGACAAAGACTAGGTCATAGACATAAACTGTTAAACTGTACAATGTAAAAAAATAATGTAAATTGAAGGCAAATAATTTGAAATTGACTGTAGTTTTGTTTGTTTGCTACATTTACTGCAATAAATAGATAAACGTCTTAAAGTCAATACAACTAGACAGTCGAAGATATGATAGTTTTAATAGCTATTTTCTTGAGTGGAGTCAACATTTGACAAGACGGCTTCGGCTTCAAATGACAGATACAGTCATAAACGATACACACCATATGTGACGTCACGCGATGTGACGAAAGCATCGTGGATCGTTCCCAACAGATATAACAAATAATTTAGAAATGAAGTTATATTTTTAAGCAAATTATTGATATAATAAATAGCTTACCTTGAAATGAAGCTATGCCGATACAGAAACAGAATTGTTCGTCCTTTTCAGTTAAAATAATATCCGAGGCCAGTGTAACGAACGATAACTTCCGTTGAAATTATTTACAATCATTTTCAAGTGTTTATTGCTTCTCTATATTGCAAAGATATAAAATCCATGAAATAATGATGACAGGTACAAAAGAATAGTCGACTTAGCCTTCATAAAGTCCTTCCAGTGAATGAAATCCATTTGTGACGAGTCAAACTATCTTTTCCTACCATTCCTGTCGTTTTCCTTTTGTTATTTATTTATTACTTGCCTTACAATGACGTTACTTTTCGTTGCAATGACGTCACATTTGGCAATCTCTATTACATAGGCGCTCTCACTCTCTATTACATAGGCGCTCTACATTCACCAGTAAGACCGGAAGCAAAATGGCCGAAAAAAAGTGCTATGGGGTTGAGATTTGATATGTGAAAAACAGTAAGATTATACTGAATTCTCGTTGTTTTGATCTCGTATGATGTGTTCGTACGTGTAACCTATAGGCGTGCTATGCTCGAGCCTTCGGCTCAAGCTTTCACACGTATAACTGAAACATTGTTAAAAACAACGTTGAACACGGCTCCTTGGTAAGTTCAATTGCCCTCTGCCCACGACCTCGTTATATGACAATAATGAATGATATTTGAAGGGAACCAGAATTAAATTGACATATTATGTGTAATTTCGTTACACCCAGACTATTATATAATCATATATTTGAAATTAATTGTTCATTGTAACGTTTATAATGGTACACGTAATATAACATGCTTAATATAATAGTAACATACGCGAAAAAAGTCCTCGCCTCGATATTGCTTCATCAAGTTTGCATCATAAGGTAATTAATAAACATAAACTCTATCAAAGACAAAATGATATGTAACATAATATCTCCTACGTGCCACAAACGGCATAGCATATATACGTGAACAATTACCTCACACTGTATGAAATGAAGGAGACATAAGATGCAATTTTTTGAAAAGAAAAATATATATTCTTATATAAATGACATACAAAATAAATTTAGGAAAAAAGAATAGCAAGATTTCACGCCTATCATATGACTCGAACCAATGACATGTGCACTCTGATTTTTGAAATTCTTAGTTCTTACCAACCAAGCTATCAGGTCGGTTATGTTTTAACCACGCACTTTAACATATTCATAGGTCGAATAAGCACACACATGTAGGTAACGGTTGATCAGCCGAATTATAACGAAGACAGGCAGAGATTAATGAGTGACGTGTGAAATATATTTACTAGTATATTTTCAGTTTTAAATAAAATATAGAAAATCAGATTGCAAAGACTTATAAACACTTATGATACTGTACCTTTTTGAGTCTCAGATATCATTAAACATAGATTATTAAATTATTGACCTGTTTCGGAATTTTGAGTACAAATATATATTATGGTGGACTATAATATATGAACCCAAATAGCTCAGTCGGTCGAACCGCTGGTTTGTCAATCTAGGGTTTGGGGGTTCGAACCCCAGACTGGTCAACATTTCGTAATGTGATACATATGTAATGTGACAATGATGTTGATGTGACTATGTAATAATATGTGTGACTGTGATATGATGTGTGTGATGTGACAATGATGTTGATGTGACTATGTTATGATATGATATGTGTGGATGTAGCTGTGCTGTGAATACCGAGTGTCTGTGTGTGTTGGTGGGTAAGTGGTTGAGTGTCAGTGGGTGAGTGTCGGTGAGTGTTGGTGGGTGAGTGTTGGTGCGTGAGTTTCAGTGGGGTGAGTGTGTGGGTGTGTGGGTGAGTGAGTGTTGGGGGGTATGGTAAGATGAGTCAGTGTGACTTATGTGCGGGTAGGTTGGTGAGAGGGGGGAGAGACTGATGTTAGTCGCAGTCAATTCAGAGGCCTATTGCTTCAATACGTAATTTTATTTTCACTCGCTTTTCAACAATTCTACGTAAACATGTAGAGAATGTTGCAGTTTCCTAAATATTTTCCAAGTTAAAGTCAATACTAGAACAATAATTCCATTTTTAAAAATAATTGTTTTACTTAGATATTTTCTACTAAAATATGTTAAACGACAAGTAGTGCTTATTTACCAAGGTGAACTCTGTGACTTAGGTGACACATAACACTAGCTTTCGGAATATTCGGATTTTGGCCAGGGTCAAAAATAGAAATAATGACAAATAGTAAGTTTTAGGTACATTTTTGGGTAAATGGTTGATTTTGATGTTTATAAATGTGAAAATTAAGCTCTAAGCATGGGATTTAATCATGATCAGATATGCATACAGATTGACAAACACGCGTATATACATGCATACAGACATACTGGCAGATTAATAATTACACCAACAGCTAGACGGAGAGAAAGACGGATATACATATATACATAAACATATAGACATAAATACAGATATACATACACTCAGATAGACAACAATTCAGAAATATACACAGTGGTAGACATACATAATGATAGAGACACGATGAATGACATACATTATGATAGACATACATACATGTAGACAGACAGACATACAAATACACAGACATACATATATACATACAACGGCATAGACAGATAAACATACAGATTGACATACACGCGTATATACACGCATACAGACATACAGGCAGGTTAACAGTTAAACAAACAGCTAGACGGACAGATAAACGGACATACATATACACATAAACAGAAAGACATAAATACAGATAGACATACACTCAGATAGGCATACATTCAGAAAGTTATTAAATCAGAAACACATTAATAAATGTACATACATAGTGATATACATGCATAATGATAGAGACACGATGACAGATATACATGATGATATACATACATAGACAGATATGCAAACAAATACATAAACAGACAGATAAACATACAAATACATAGACAGATAAACATACAGATTGACATACACGCCTATATACATGCGTACAGACATGCATACATATTGACAGTTACACCAACAGATAGAAGAGAAGATATACAAGAATACATATATACATACGCATAAAGAAATAAATCCAGATAGACATACACTCAGATAGACATAAATTCAGATAGGATGTATAAACAGATAAACATACAGATTGACATACATGCGTATATACATGCATACATACCTGAATGCATATTGACAGTTACACCAACAGATAGAAAGGCATACATATATACATACACATTAAGACATAAATACAGATAGACATACGCTCAGATAGACATCAATTCAGATAGGCATAACTTCGAGACACATAAATAAATGCAGATAGACATACATAATGATAGAGAAACGATGATAGACATACATGATGATAGACATACATAGACAGATAGACATAAAATACATAGACATACATATATACATACACACGCATAGACAGATAAACATACAGATTGACATACACGCGTATATACATGCGTACAGGCATGCATGCAGATTGACAGTTACACCAACAGATAGAAGAGAAGATATACAAGCATACATTTATACATACACATACAGAAATAAATACAGATAGACATACACTCAGATAGACATAAATTCAGATGGAATGTATAGACAGATAAACATACATATTGACATACACGCGTATATACATGCATACAGACATACAGGCAGATTGACAGTTACACCAACATATAGATAGACAGGCATACATATATACATATATATAACTGAAACATTGTTAAAAACAACGTTGAACACGGCTCCTTGGTAAGTTCAATTGCCCTCTGCCCACGACCTCGTTATATGACAATAATGAATGATATTTGAAGGGAACCAGAATTAAATTGACATATTATGTGTAATTTCGTTACACCCAGACTATTATATAATCATATATTTGAAATTAATTGTTCATTGTAACGTTTATAATGGTACACGTAATATAACATGCTTAATATAATAGTAACATACGCGAAAAAAGTCCTCGCCTCGATATTGCTTCATCAAGTTTGCATCATAAGGTAATTAATAAACATAAACTCTATCAAAGACAAAATGATATGTAACATAATATCTCCTACGTGCCACAAACGGCATAGCATATATACGTGAACAATTACCTCACACTGTATGAAATGAAGGAGACATAAGATGCAATTTTTTGAAAAGAAAAATATATATTCTTATATAAATGACATACAAAATAAATTTAGGAAAAAAGAATAGCAAGATTTCACGCCTATCATATGACTCGAACCAATGACATGTGCACTCTGATTTTTGAAATTCTTAGTTCTTACCAACCAAGCTATCAGGTCGGTTATGTTTTAACCACGCACTTTAACATATTCATAGGTCGAATAAGCACACACATGTAGGTAACGGTTGATCAGCCGAATTATAACGAAGACAGGCAGAGATTAATGAGTGACGTGTGAAATATATTTACTAGTATATTTTCAGTTTTAAATAAAATATAGAAAATCAGATTGCAAAGACTTATAAACACTTATGATACTGTACCTTTTTGAGTCTCAGATATCATTAAACATAGATTATTAAATTATTGACCTGTTTCGGAATTTTGAGTACAAATATATATTATGGTGGACTATAATATATGAACCCAAATAGCTCAGTCGGTCGAACCGCTGGTTTGTCAATCTAGGGTTTGGGGGTTCGAACCCCAGACTGGTCAACATTTCGTAATGTGATACATATGTAATGTGACAATGATGTTGATGTGACTATGTAATAATATGTGTGACTGTGATATGATGTGTGTGATGTGACAATGATGTTGATGTGACTATGTTATGATATGATATGTGTGGATGTAGCTGTGCTGTGAATACCGAGTGTCTGTGTGTGTTGGTGGGTAAGTGTCGATGGTTGAGTGTCAGTGGGTGAGTGTCGGTGAGTGTTGGTGGGTGAGTGTTGGTGCGTGAGTTTCAGTGGGGTGAGTGTGTGGGTGTGTGGGTGAGTGAGTGTTGGGGGGTATGGTAAGATGAGTCAGTGTGACTTATGTGCGGGTAGGTTGGTGAGAGGGGGGAGAGACTGATGTTAGTCGCAGTCAATTCAGAGGCCTATTGCTTCAATACGTAATTTTATTTTCACTCGCTTTTCAACAATTCTACGTAAACATGTAGAGAATGTTGCAGTTTCCTAAATATTTTCCAAGTTAAAGTCAATACTAGAACAATAATTCCATTTTTAAAAATAATTGTTTTACTTAGATATTTTCTACTAAAATATGTTAAACGACAAGTAGTGCTTATTTACCAAGGTGAACTCTGTGACTTAGGTGACACATAACACTAGCTTTCGGAATATTCGGATTTTGGCCAGGGTCAAAAATAGAAATAATGACAAATAGTAAGTTTTAGGTACATTTTTGGGTAAATGGTTGATTTTGATGTTTATAAATGTGAAAATTAAGCTCTAAGCATGGGATTTAATCATGATCAGATATGCATACAGATTGACAAACACGCGTATATACATGCATACAGACATACTGGCAGATTAATAATTACACCAACAGCTAGACGGAGAGAAAGACGGATATACATATATACATAAACATATAGACATAAATACAGATATACATACACTCAGATAGACAACAATTCAGAAATATACACAGTGGTAGACATACATAATGATAGAGACACGATGAATGACATACATTATGATAGACATACATACATGTAGACAGACAGACATACAAATACACAGACATACATATATACATACAACGGCATAGACAGATAAACATACAGATTGACATACACGCGTATATACACGCATACAGACATACAGGCAGGTTAACAGTTAAACAAACAGCTAGACGGACAGATAAACGGACATACATATACACATAAACAGAAAGACATAAATACAGATAGACATACACTCAGATAGGCATACATTCAGAAAGTTATTAAATCAGAAACACATTAATAAATGTACATACATAGTGATATACATGCATAATGATAGAGACACGATGACAGATATACATGATGATATACATACATAGACAGATATGCAAACAAATACATAAACAGACAGATAAACATACAAATACATAGACAGATAAACATACAGATTGACATACACGCCTATATACATGCGTACAGACATGCATACATATTGACAGTTACACCAACAGATAGAAGAGAAGATATACAAGAATACATATATACATACGCATAAAGAAATAAATCCAGATAGACATACACTCAGATAGACATAAATTCAGATAGGATGTATAAACAGATAAACATACAGATTGACATACATGCGTATATACATGCATACATACCTGAATGCATATTGACAGTTACACCAACAGATAGAAAGGCATACATATATACATACACATTAAGACATAAATACAGATAGACATACGCTCAGATAGACATCAATTCAGATAGGCATAACTTCGAGACACATAAATAAATGCAGATAGACATACATAATGATAGAGAAACGATGATAGACATACATGATGATAGACATACATAGACAGATAGACATAAAATACATAGACATACATATATACATACACACGCATAGACAGATAAACATACAGATTGACATACACGCGTATATACATGCGTACAGGCATGCATGCAGATTGACAGTTACACCAACAGATAGAAGAGAAGATATACAAGCATACATTTATACATACACATACAGAAATAAATACAGATAGACATACACTCAGATAGACATAAATTCAGATGGAATGTATAGACAGATAAACATACATATTGACATACACGCGTATATACATGCATACAGACATACAGGCAGATTGACAGTTACACCAACATATAGATAGACAGGCATACATATATACATATATATAACTGAAACATTGTTAAAAACAACGTTGAACACGGCTCCTTGGTAAGTTCAATTGCCCTCTGCCCACGACCTCGTTATATGACAATAATGAATGATATTTGAAGGGAACCAGAATTAAATTGACATATTATGTGTAATTTCGTTACACCCAGACTATTATATAATCATATATTTGAAATTAATTGTTCATTGTAACGTTTATAATGGTACACGTAATATAACATGCTTAATATAATAGTAACATACGCGAAAAAAGTCCTCGCCTCGATATTGCTTCATCAAGTTTGCATCATAAGGTAATTAATAAACATAAACTCTATCAAAGACAAAATGATATGTAACATAATATCTCCTACGTGCCACAAACGGCATAGCATATATACGTGAACAATTACCTCACACTGTATGAAATGAAGGAGACATAAGATGCAATTTTTTGAAAAGAAAAATATATATTCTTATATAAATGACATACAAAATAAATTTAGGAAAAAAGAATAGCAAGATTTCACGCCTATCATATGACTCGAACCAATGACATGTGCACTCTGATTTTTGAAATTCTTAGTTCTTACCAACCAAGCTATCAGGTCGGTTATGTTTTAACCACGCACTTTAACATATTCATAGGTCGAATAAGCACACACATGTAGGTAACGGTTGATCAGCCGAATTATAACGAAGACAGGCAGAGATTAATGAGTGACGTGTGAAATATATTTACTAGTATATTTTCAGTTTTAAATAAAATATAGAAAATCAGATTGCAAAGACTTATAAACACTTATGATACTGTACCTTTTTGAGTCTCAGATATCATTAAACATAGATTATTAAATTATTGACCTGTTTCGGAATTTTGAGTACAAATATATATTATGGTGGACTATAATATATGAACCCAAATAGCTCAGTCGGTCGAACCGCTGGTTTGTCAATCTAGGGTTTGGGGGTTCGAACCCCAGACTGGTCAACATTTCGTAATGTGATACATATGTAATGTGACAATGATGTTGATGTGACTATGTAATAATATGTGTGACTGTGATATGATGTGTGTGATGTGACAATGATGTTGATGTGACTATGTTATGATATGATATGTGTGGATGTAGCTGTGCTGTGAATACCGAGTGTCTGTGTGTGTTGGTGGGTAAGTGTCGATGGTTGAGTGTCAGTGGGTGAGTGTCGGTGAGTGTTGGTGGGTGAGTGTTGGTGCGTGAGTTTCAGTGGGGTGAGTGTGTGGGTGTGTGGGTGAGTGAGTGTTGGGGGGTATGGTAAGATGAGTCAGTGTGACTTATGTGCGGGTAGGTTGGTGAGAGGGGGGAGAGACTGATGTTAGTCGCAGTCAATTCAGAGGCCTATTGCTTCAATACGTAATTTTATTTTCACTCGCTTTTCAACAATTCTACGTAAACATGTAGAGAATGTTGCAGTTTCCTAAATATTTTCCAAGTTAAAGTCAATACTAGAACAATAATTCCATTTTTAAAAATAATTGTTTTACTTAGATATTTTCTACTAAAATATGTTAAACGACAAGTAGTGCTTATTTACCAAGGTGAACTCTGTGACTTAGGTGACACATAACACTAGCTTTCGGAATATTCGGATTTTGGCCAGGGTCAAAAATAGAAATAATGACAAATAGTAAGTTTTAGGTACATTTTTGGGTAAATGGTTGATTTTGATGTTTATAAATGTGAAAATTAAGCTCTAAGCATGGGATTTAATCATGATCAGATATGCATACAGATTGACAAACACGCGTATATACATGCATACAGACATACTGGCAGATTAATAATTACACCAACAGCTAGACGGAGAGAAAGACGGATATACATATATACATAAACATATAGACATAAATACAGATATACATACACTCAGATAGACAACAATTCAGAAATATACACAGTGGTAGACATACATAATGATAGAGACACGATGAATGACATACATTATGATAGACATACATACATGTAGACAGACAGACATACAAATACACAGACATACATATATACATACAACGGCATAGACAGATAAACATACAGATTGACATACACGCGTATATACACGCATACAGACATACAGGCAGGTTAACAGTTAAACAAACAGCTAGACGGACAGATAAACGGACATACATATACACATAAACAGAAAGACATAAATACAGATAGACATACACTCAGATAGGCATACATTCAGAAAGTTATTAAATCAGAAACACATTAATAAATGTACATACATAGTGATATACATGCATAATGATAGAGACACGATGACAGATATACATGATGATATACATACATAGACAGATATGCAAACAAATACATAAACAGACAGATAAACATACAAATACATAGACAGATAAACATACAGATTGACATACACGCCTATATACATGCGTACAGACATGCATACATATTGACAGTTACACCAACAGATAGAAGAGAAGATATACAAGAATACATATATACATACGCATAAAGAAATAAATCCAGATAGACATACACTCAGATAGACATAAATTCAGATAGGATGTATAAACAGATAAACATACAGATTGACATACATGCGTATATACATGCATACATACCTGAATGCATATTGACAGTTACACCAACAGATAGAAAGGCATACATATATACATACACATTAAGACATAAATACAGATAGACATACGCTCAGATAGACATCAATTCAGATAGGCATAACTTCGAGACACATAAATAAATGCAGATAGACATACATAATGATAGAGAAACGATGATAGACATACATGATGATAGACATACATAGACAGATAGACATAAAATACATAGACATACATATATACATACACACGCATAGACAGATAAACATACAGATTGACATACACGCGTATATACATGCGTACAGGCATGCATGCAGATTGACAGTTACACCAACAGATAGAAGAGAAGATATACAAGCATACATTTATACATACACATACAGAAATAAATACAGATAGACATACACTCAGATAGACATAAATTCAGATGGAATGTATAGACAGATAAACATACATATTGACATACACGCGTATATACATGCATACAGACATACAGGCAGATTGACAGTTACACCAACATATAGATAGACAGGCATACATATATACATATATATAACTGAAACATTGTTAAAAACAACGTTGAACACGGCTCCTTGGTAAGTTCAATTGCCCTCTGCCCACGACCTCGTTATATGACAATAATGAATGATATTTGAAGGGAACCAGAATTAAATTGACATATTATGTGTAATTTCGTTACACCCAGACTATTATATAATCATATATTTGAAATTAATTGTTCATTGTAACGTTTATAATGGTACACGTAATATAACATGCTTAATATAATAGTAACATACGCGAAAAAAGTCCTCGCCTCGATATTGCTTCATCAAGTTTGCATCATAAGGTAATTAATAAACATAAACTCTATCAAAGACAAAATGATATGTAACATAATATCTCCTACGTGCCACAAACGGCATAGCATATATACGTGAACAATTACCTCACACTGTATGAAATGAAGGAGACATAAGATGCAATTTTTTGAAAAGAAAAATATATATTCTTATATAAATGACATACAAAATAAATTTAGGAAAAAAGAATAGCAAGATTTCACGCCTATCATATGACTCGAACCAATGACATGTGCACTCTGATTTTTGAAATTCTTAGTTCTTACCAACCAAGCTATCAGGTCGGTTATGTTTTAACCACGCACTTTAACATATTCATAGGTCGAATAAGCACACACATGTAGGTAACGGTTGATCAGCCGAATTATAACGAAGACAGGCAGAGATTAATGAGTGACGTGTGAAATATATTTACTAGTATATTTTCAGTTTTAAATAAAATATAGAAAATCAGATTGCAAAGACTTATAAACACTTATGATACTGTACCTTTTTGAGTCTCAGATATCATTAAACATAGATTATTAAATTATTGACCTGTTTCGGAATTTTGAGTACAAATATATATTATGGTGGACTATAATATATGAACCCAAATAGCTCAGTCGGTCGAACCGCTGGTTTGTCAATCTAGGGTTTGGGGGTTCGAACCCCAGACTGGTCAACATTTCGTAATGTGATACATATGTAATGTGACAATGATGTTGATGTGACTATGTAATAATATGTGTGACTGTGATATGATGTGTGTGATGTGACAATGATGTTGATGTGACTATGTTATGATATGATATGTGTGGATGTAGCTGTGCTGTGAATACCGAGTGTCTGTGTGTGTTGGTGGGTAAGTGTCGATGGTTGAGTGTCAGTGGGTGAGTGTCGGTGAGTGTTGGTGGGTGAGTGTTGGTGCGTGAGTTTCAGTGGGGTGAGTGTGTGGGTGTGTGGGTGAGTGAGTGTTGGGGGGTATGGTAAGATGAGTCAGTGTGACTTATGTGCGGGTAGGTTGGTGAGAGGGGGGAGAGACTGATGTTAGTCGCAGTCAATTCAGAGGCCTATTGCTTCAATACGTAATTTTATTTTCACTCGCTTTTCAACAATTCTACGTAAACATGTAGAGAATGTTGCAGTTTCCTAAATATTTTCCAAGTTAAAGTCAATACTAGAACAATAATTCCATTTTTAAAAATAATTGTTTTACTTAGATATTTTCTACTAAAATATGTTAAACGACAAGTAGTGCTTATTTACCAAGGTGAACTCTGTGACTTAGGTGACACATAACACTAGCTTTCGGAATATTCGGATTTTGGCCAGGGTCAAAAATAGAAATAATGACAAATAGTAAGTTTTAGGTACATTTTTGGGTAAATGGTTGATTTTGATGTTTATAAATGTGAAAATTAAGCTCTAAGCATGGGATTTAATTTTTCAGTTGAACCCACTTCTCCTTCCGGTTTGAATACACTGGTTGCAGAGCTAGGCGTGAATTTAGAGGTAAATTTGAATACCAGCTTTCGCGTCCAAAATTGCTTGAAAAGGAGCTGAAAACGTGGTATTTCTGACTGCAGGAAAACCCTTTTCTTCGAACCAGTATGGATATTATGAGACATAATGAGAGAATAAAATTTGGGGTGTCGCAAGAAACAGAAAATCAGCTTTCAACTGTGTTATGCACTTTAATGGTTACATACAAGACAAGAGATGAACTTGATTTTAGGTTGAGAATTTCCTATATGCAGACATATGAGGCATTTGAAGCGAACACTCTTTGAAGAGAGAAGAGAGAGAAAAGAGAGAGAGAGAGAGAGAGAGTAAGATACACACACACACACACACACACACACACACACACACACACACACACACACACACACAGACAAACAGACAGACATATAGGCAGGGAGGCAGACAGACAGACAGACAGACAGACAGACAGACAGACAGACAGACAGACAGACAGACAAACAACCAGGCATTCATGCAGGGGGGCAAAAAGACAGACAGTTAGGCAGACAGACAGACATGTCTTATATGTAATATATACTTAGAAGTTTAATTATTGCAATAGTGTTACTACACTGTCTGATCTACACGATTTGCAATTCCATAAGAGACCGACTTAGTTTACATGAATTTAGATTGGCATACATTCAGAGAGACATGAATACATACAAATATATACACTGAAAAACATACATGATGATACATACATAGACAGATGATAGACATACACATACATAGACAGATAGAGATACACATACATAGAAAGATAGACATATCAGCTCATAGGCAGATTGACAGTTACACCAACAGATAACCGGAGAGATAGACGGACACATAAATACATATAGACATACACTCAGATAGACATAAATTCAGACAGGCAAACTTTAGAGACACATGCATGAACTTAGATATACATAAATAGTGATATACATACATAGTTATAGACATACATAATGATAGAGACACGATTATTGACATACATGATGATAGACATACATAGACAGATAGACATACACATATATAGACAGACAGATATAAATACAAAGGCATAGACAGATATGCATACAGATTGACAAACACGCGTATATACATGCATACAGACATACTGGCAGATTAATAATTACACCAACAGCTAGACGGAGAGAAAGACGGATATACATATATACATAAACATATAGACATAAATACAGATATACATACACTCAGATAGACAACAATTCAGAAATATACACAGTGGTAGACATACATAATGATAGAGACACGATGAATGACATACATTATGATAGACATACATACATGTAGACAGACAGACATACAAATACACAGACATACATATATACATACAACGGCATAGACAGATAAACATACAGATTGACATACACGCGTATATACACGCATACAGACATACAGGCAGATTAACAGTTAAACAAACAGCTAGACGGACAGATAAACGGACATACATATACACATAAACAGAAAGACATAAATACAGATAGACATACACTCAGATAGGCATACATTCAGAAAGTTATTAAATCAGAAACACATTAATAAATGTACATACATAGTGATATACATGCATAATGATAGAGACACGATGACAGATATACATGATGATATACATACATAGACAGATATGCAAACAAATACATAAACAGACAGATAAACATACAAATACATAGACAGATAAACATACAGATTGACATACACGCCTATATACATGCGTACAGACATGCATACATATTGACAGTTACACCAACAGATAGAAGAGAAGATATACAAGAATACATATATACATACGCATAAAGAAATAAATCCAGATAGACATACACTCAGATAGACATAAATTCAGATAGGATGTATAAACAGATAAACATACAGATTGACATACATGCGTATATACATGCATACATACCTGAATGCATATTGACAGTTACACCAACAGATAGAAAGGCATACATATATACATACACATTAAGACATAAATACAGATAGACATACGCTCAGATAGACATCAATTCAGATAGGCATAACTTCGAGACACATAAATAAATGCAGATAGACATACATAATGATAGAGAAACGATGATAGACATACATGATGATAGACATACATAGACAGATAGACATAAAATACATAGACATACATATATACATACACACGCATAGACAGATAAACATACAGATTGACATACACGCGTATATACATGCGTACAGGCATGCATGCAGATTGACAGTTACACCAACAGATAGAAGAGAAGATATACAAGCATACATTTATACATACACATACAGAAATAAATACAGATAGACATACACTCAGATAGACATAAATTCAGATGGAATGTATAGACAGATAAACATACATATTGACATACACGCGTATATACATGCATACAGACATACAGGCAGATTGACAGTTACACCAACATATAGATAGACAGGCATACATATATACATATATATAACTGAAACATTGTTGAAAACAACGTTGAACACGGCTCCTTGGTAAGTTCAATTGCCCTCTGCCCACGACCTCGTTATATGACAATAATGAATGATATTTGAAGGGAACCAGAATTAAATTGACATATTATGTGTAATATCGTTACACCCAGACTATTATATAATCATATATTTGAAATTAATTGTTCATTGTAACGTTTATAATGGTACACGTAATATAACATGCTTAATATAATAGTAACATACGCGAAAAAAGTCCTCGCCTCGATATTGCTTCATCAAGTTTGCACCATAAGGTAATTAATAAACATAAACTCTATCAAAGACAAAATGATATGTAACATAATATCTCCTACGTGCCACAAACGGCATAGCATATATACGTGAACAATTACCTCACACTGTATGAAATGAAGGAGACATAAGATGCAATTTTTTGAAAAGAAAAATATATATTCTTATATAAATGACATACAAAATAAATTTAGGAAAAAAGAATAGCAAGATTTCACGCCTATCATATGACTCGAACCAATGACATGTGCACTCTGATTTTTGAAATTCTTAGTTCTTACCAACCAAGCTATCAGGTCGGTTATGTTTTAACCACGCACTTTAACATATTCATAGGTCGAATAAGCACACACATGTAGGTAACGGTTGATCAGCCGAATTATAACGAAGACAGGCAGAGATTAATGAGTGACGTGTGAAATATATTTACTAGTATATTTTCAGTTTTAAATAAAATATAGAAAATCAGATTGCAAAGACTTATAAACACTTATGATACTGTACCTTTTTGAGTCTCAGATATCATTAAACATAGATTATTAAATTATTGACCTGTTTCGGAATTTTGAGTACAAATATATATTATGGTGGACTATAATATATGAACCCAAATAGCTCAGTCGGTCGAACCGCTGGTTTGTCAATCTAGGGTTTGGGGTTCGAACCCCAGACTGGTCAACATTTCGTAATGTGATACATATGTAATGTGACAATGATGTTGATGTAATAATATGTGTTGGTGTAGCTGTGCTGTGACTTGGTTTGATGTGACTGTGATATGATGTGTGTGATGTGACTATGTTATGATATAATATGTGTGGGTGTAGCTGTGCTGTAAAGACCGAGGGTCTGTGTGTGTTGATGGGTGAGTGTCGGTGGGTGAGTGTTGGTGGTTGAGTGTCGGTGGATGAGTGTTGGTGGGTGAGGGTTAGTGCGTGAGTTTCAGTGGGGTGAGTGTGTGGGTGTGTGGGTGAGTGTTGGGGGGTATGGTAAGATGAGTCAGTGTGACGTATGTGCGGGTAGTTTGGTGAGAGGGGGAGAGACTGATGTTAGTCGCAGTCAATTCAGAGGCCTATTGCTTCAATACGTAATTTTATTTTCACTCGCTTTTCAACAATTCTACGTAAACATGTAGAGAATGTTGCAGTTTCCTAAATATTTTCCAAGTTAAAGTCAATACTAGAACAATAATTCCATTTTTAAAAATAATTGTTTTACTTAGATATTTTCTACTAAAATATGTTAAACGACAAGTAGTGCTTATTTACCAAGGTGAACTCTGTGACTTAGGTGACACATAACACTAGCTTTCGGAATATTCGGATTTTGGCCAGG
>JASEVX010000672.1:0-67339 GCA_031761405.1 Serripes groenlandicus | reverse complement strand
CAAAGGTAAACAGGGGAAAGTCGTTGTGTTATCTATCAAGGTAAGAACAGTAGATATGTATGTGTGTATGTATGTCTGTCTGTCTGTCGATATCTCTCTCTCTCTCTCTATGTATATATGTCTCTTACCCTCTCGAACATTCTTATCTCTCTCCCTCTCCCTTTCTTTCATTCTCCCCTTACTGCTCTATCTCTATAATTCCTTCTCTCTATCCCTCTGTCCTTTTCTGTCTCTCTTCCATCTCCGCTTTCTCTGTATCTGTTTCTCTCTCTCCCCATCTCTCTTTCTCTGTCTGTATGTCTATGTCTGCCATTCTCTAGTATGAATACATTCTTCATTCACTCAGTCTCAGAATATTCAAGTATGACTCTTGTTTGTACACATACATTACCCTTCACCGATACTGTTGTACACATGTTATATTTGTATATATTTTGATAGTATTAAGGCCTAAATTAAAATTACGTTTGTTTGCCCTTTACCGACCGACCAAAAAAAATCCCATCGACCCAAACTAATTTTATTGCAACAAGTGTTTGAAGATTTTTTTTATTTTGCTCTATTGTTTTCCTTTCGTATGGTAAGAAAGAATGAAAGATAAACATGGATGTGTAGACCTTTCTATAAATAACTCACTCAAATGTTGAACACGTGATCAGTGTGTATTTGTTGCTTCGCTAATTTTTAATCTCGCGAGACAGTTAAATGGAATCGACGTGATATTTTCGCAGGCAAACAGATCACGTGATTTTTTTTTCCGCGCGCTTTCTTGAAACTGTCGTATTTATCTCCTTATTTGGAAATCTATTACACAGGAAAGAATTTCTCATATATGCACCATACGATACATTTTTACAGGGTTCGAATTTAAGCTCTCATATCGCGAATTGCGATTGCGAGGTGAGATAACAGGCACCAGCATATTTTTTCGAGTGAAATTTTTGGCCGAATAATACGCATTTCTAATCGTCGATCTTTTACACTTAACGGAAGTTTACAATCGATACATGTCTTGTGCACATGCCCATTCAACGGCCCAAATATTGATGACGTTTACCGCATACATTCGTAAGTCTAAAATTAATACGATTGGCTGGAATGGTCACGTGTATATTTTGGGTTTTCCCAAGTTGTATTCGCTACAGAAATAGAAGAAATGGATGTGTTTGCACTTAAAGCACACCCTCGACATGATAACAATTGAAGAGCATATGCAAAACAAGAAGGTCACCGATTTAGGTCAGTCACTGAAACAGGGCAGCTTGTACGATTTATATGTCATTCAACATTCATATTAGTTTGTTAATCCTCCCCTCCCAAAAAATAAAATATTTTTCCGACCTACCGACCCATCTTTTAAATCCAGGGTCGGTAAAGGGCAAACAAACAATTTGGCCTTACCTGATTCTGACCATTGTGTTAAGATATACAGCATCATGATGGGAATGTATATCTCCTGCATGCTGAACTGTCACAGGTTGAATTAGTAACAATGTCATTTTATATATAAGTATAGATTGATTTCTGACCTAACAGTCACGTTGAAGCAACAGTTCAATGAATATAAAGAGCCTTCATGTTTTAGTAATGATTTGCTTAATATATATACATGGTTAGAAAACCAGTATTGTTTTATTTTTGTGAAACACGTGTACAGTCATATCAAAAAGCAGGAATGTCAGGATCAGGTTACTATTGATTAGTGAGTGGATGACGGGTTACTATTTTTACACATAATCTGTTTTTGTGTAGACCCTTCTAAATGGATTAGAGAGACACCTTGATATAAGACCGTTTGCGTAAAGGCGGATCATTATTGTATTTGAAAAGAGTTGATCCTGATTTCTGATCAGGGTATATGGTTTATTTTTAAAACAGTTTAATTTTACCGTTTTCCTCATGATTTTATTTGTGATTGGTGTTGGTCTGTCGTTAAAATTAAATATCTTATTATTTCTCATTTTCATTTTTATACTGCTATATTAACCGTAAATCATGTATATTTTACGGCAGGTCGAATACAATGGCAGATGCATATCCAACAAACCTGTCTGATGAAGATCCCACAAAGATGTGCGACCCTTGCTCATTTCGTGGTGTCAATACACAGGCAGGAACGTACTGTCTGGTTTGCACAGAATATTTATGTAATTCGTGTGAAATAGTCCATCGCAGATCCAAAGTATTACGTGATCACGAGCTTAAGCCATTCGAAGAGTCACACAGATTGTCGCTAAAGCAGAAGGCTTTGATTTCTTCAATTATGGTATGCGACATCCACCGCAGAGAGACTCTTGCACTGTTCTGTGTCAACCATTCAATAGCCGTATGCAATGTCTGTAACACAACGAAACACAGGAAATGTAACACCCAGGACATAAAGCTGATTTCAAAAGATGCAAACAAAAAGAACGATGTGTTTCAATGTATTGAGAAACTAAAGACTTTATTATCAGAGAGCAAAGAAATTGAACATTCCAGAGAAGAGGATAAACAATTGATAGAGAATCGATCCAGAAAATGTATTGAAGAAGTAAGGAAAATCAAACAACAAATCATCGCTTGCGCAGAAAGACTTGCAAATGATATGGAAGAAAAGATAGCAAACGCTAAAAATCAACTTATTGCTGAGATGGAAAGTGATAAAAAAGCAGTGATTGACACGAGCGAACAGATGGAACGAATTTTGAGCTCATTTGAAACCCTCGGACAGGAAATTGATGCTGCGGCATTCGTACTAATGATGAAAGAGAAGGGAAACATTGAAGACGGGATAGAAATGAAAGACGACATACTGAGACAGGTAAAGCCGGTTACGTTAGAGTTCCAGCAGTGTGACAAACTTGTGACCCTAATGTCAGAAATAACCACAATGGGCAGTCTAGAAGTGAAAGAGAAACAGATCAGTAAACCTAAGACCGTTGAAGGACGAGAACATCAGCTTTCCTTCCTGGATATATCCTCTACTACAAACAAGGTAGCCATTGATGCAGGAACAGATAAATATAGTGTCACAGGGTGTGTCTTTATGCCAGACGGTAAATTAGTCATTTGTGACAATAACTCCGTCAAAGTCTTTACATTGGACTTCAAACTGAAGAACGAACTGAAGATTGGATCCCGTGTCTGGGATGTGGCAGTTGTGTCTAAGACCGAGGTTATTGTGACTATACCAGATTCAAACAGTCTTCAATTCTTAACTGTGTGTAATGGAATTGAGAAGGGAAAATCAATTTCTATCGGAATGAAAGGTTGGGGAATTGACTGTAAAAACGATAAACTATATGTCAGTTGTCATGAGACCAATGGAAAAGGAGGAATGGTAAAGGTGCTGACGATGGATGGTGTTACAGTAAACACCTTTATCGTTAGTCAGGGATATCCTAACTACTTGGCCGTGAACAATTCCGGGGATAGAATCCTTATAAGTACAAATAATGATGATGTATTGTGTATAGATAACACCGGTAATAAACTGTATGCGTATTCTGACAGTCAGCATACCCTCAGTCGTGGGTTGTTGTTTGACTCGTATGATAACTTCATGGTGTGTGAAGCATATCTATTTTCTATGTTAGGTTTACACAACATACACGTGGTAACGAGTAAGGGTACTAAACATAGGATTCTTCTTACTAAAAATGACGGCATGTGCAATCCTCAGTGTTTGGCTTACAGACCCAGCGATAAGACTCTGGTTATCGGACAAGCTGGGACCTCAGGCGCACTCCTAGGCTTTACCATCAAGTAAATAGAATAAACGGACGTTCAAGTAAATATAAAAACAACCAAACGTTTATTCAAAGTGCTTGTCATACAGATACACTGATTTACCTGTATATGTCGGTCGATAGAGGGTTGCTTGTTTGCAGACAAAGGGGCGCTTAATCGTAATACTTACATTCAATTTACACCATATGTAATGATGAATAAGTGACCGTGTTCTCTTATATTATACTGATTATGTCACGTAAGTATTCAACACGTGACCGAGTACACTTAACTAAACTAATTATGTCACCTCAATAATAAATAAGTGACCGAGTACACTTAACTAAACTGATTATGTCACATCAATAGTAAAAAAGTGACCGAGTACTCTTACATTTACCAGGGACATAGATAAGAGGGATAGGCAACTCCACCTGTACACCTGTTATCTGGTTAAAATATCACACATAGAAATAAAATTGTCCAAATTTTCACATTTTGTAGCAAATAAAACTTTGAAGTCACATTTGGCATATAAACAAAACTTACATATTCTGATAGCTTAACATTTCAACATAAGTTAGAGATACAATGAACAACTGGAATTTCTTTGTATTTTGAACACTGACTGCATGGTTTAAAAGACACAGATATTGGGATTTCTGAATTATATTATTTTTTTCCAAAAAATAATAGACTGACATTTTTCATAAGGATAACATATTATCAAAACCTGTAGTATATTAAACTATTTTTATCTAAACTGCAATAGAAGAATGTTTAAACTTCCAGAATTTTTATTTTTTATTTTCATATCTTGAATAGTTTTTCAGTTTTACTTGCTACAAATGTTGGCACGGGTGATATTTTAGTATACAGTTTAGTTACCTATCCCTCTTATCTACATCCCTGCATTTACTAAGTATGTCACTGCAATAGTTAAAAGGTGATCGTTCACACTTACATCTATACTAATTAGGTCAATTCAATAGTAGATAGGTGACTGTGTACATTTACATATACTAATTAGGTCACTTCAATAGTTCATAGGTGACCGTGTACACTTACATATACTAATTAGGTCACTTCAATAGTAAATAGGTGATTGTGCACACTTACATCTATACTAATTAGGTCACTTCAATAGTAAATAGGTGATCGTGCACACTTACATCTATACTAATTAGGTCACTTCAATAGTCAATTCAATTCAATTTTATTCGGCAAATTCAGCATTTACACGCCTTTGGCCAATAATAATATTTAACAGTGAACAAATATGGCAAAAGAAACAGGAAAACATACAAAACATACAAACAATATTTACATACAGACAATTTGATAATACTGATATTTCATTTTATGATCATATGGTAGTTCTGTGGTATAATCCTAACTGACTGGTATATCATGTTGTTATAGCATTCTGTGTTTTTTCATTACGAAGCTTAAATGCATCTCGTAAATACTTGGCAGTTCTAAATATAATTTTATTCTGATTAGAAGACAGTATATTGACAAAAAGTTGCACATTCGGCCATGGTAATTTTCCAAAATAATTAGTTCGTATAGAAGAATAAAAGGGACAGCAGAGTAAAAAATGATATTCTGATTCCACTTGATTACTATTACATACGCTACAAATACGGTTACATCTCTCAATACTAGAATATCTCCCCATTTCAATATTTAGTGTATGCGAACATAATCTAAAACAACTTAATTGTTTTCTTAGAGTGTCATTTTGAATAACATCGATGTATTTTTCGAAACCAAATATTGTTTTAAATTTTCTATAATAATCCAATTTCGAGGAAGTATGCAGGGAAGTATTCCAACTTTGAAGACATTGGTCTCTCAATCGCTGTTTAAATAAAGGTAGATAATTCATATTTTTGTCAAATTGATTCCAAACATAACCAAAACCAAGATCATTTAAAAGGGATTTTACTCTCATAGCCCAGCATTTTTCATTGTTACTATTGCATTGTTCATTGAATATGTTATACATAATAGAGTTGTCACTGTTCATAACCTTTAACCAGAATTTTAGAACTCTTTCCTTACATATAACAGATAATGGGTATCGCCCCAGTTCTCCATATACGGCCATATTAGGTGTTTGTTGACGAACACCAAGAATAGACTTACAAAACCTTTTATGTAGTTTATCGACTTCTTTAAAGTCATAAATACCCCAAACCTCAGAGCAGTACAGTATAATAGGAGCTACCATTGAGTCAAACAATGACAATTTAGTTTTAACATCCAAATGTATTCGATAGAATAACGTTAATAGACAATTATAGGCTCTAAGTGCCTGATCCGATAAAACTTTGGCAGAATGTTTCATTGATCCTGTATGGTAGAAAGTTACCCCTAGATACTTGAAATTGTCAACTACCTCAATGGTTTCATCATTAACAGACCATTGAAAATTATTGTTACTTTTCCTATTTTCAAAAATACAGATCTTAGTTTTCTTAACATTTATTTTCAACCCCCATTTTGAAGAATAGTTGGCTATCGAGTCCAATTGAGCTTGTAGACTTATAGGACTTGTTGTAAAGAGAGCTATATCATCTGCAAATAACAACATGTACATAGATAAATAGTTTAAGTCATTTTCTGTCAAATTGTTAAAATCTATTGTATTGCTTATGTCATTAACAAAAAGGATGAACAAAATTGGTGAGAGGGGCTCACCTTGTTTTAATCCAAGTGTTACATCAAACAGCTCGGATATATCAACACTAGACGCCAATTTCACACATGATTTGACATTGCTATAAATAGATTTCAACATATTAATTACTTTGCAACTAAATCCCTGTTTTATGAGTTTAATCCATAAGGCATCTCTAATCACCGTGTACCGGCTCGCTCAGTGGGTTTGGGAATTAATAACACCAACGAGTTTATTTCAATCTATGTATAGTATTCCTGAATTCCTGAATTCCTGAATTCCTCATCCTGCAATTACATTATCAGAAAAGGAGCATTACAATAAAATAACATCTAATCATTGGTACAATCATTAGCTTAAATAAACAATATACACATCTCCATCATGGTTTACATTGTAACAACAATATAAACACTTCATTCTTCTAGCTATTAAAACATATAAAATCCTTCATGACATATTCATAGATTTTTCTAGAAGTTAACTCTTCCTTTCTTCAAATATATTAACAGTAACAATTGCAAATAAAGCTTACCAATCAAATTGACTAAATGTTCAAATACTTCTTCTTTCCCTTTCTACAACCATTCATCTATATCATCCTCATTTTGAAGTTAGCTGTAAAACGAATAACGTATGTTAGTGTTATGTGAAAAAGGGTAAATAGACCGAGATATGACCAAGACGCGAAAATAGTAAAAACTCCAAAAGAACAAATATAATCAATTACAAAATACCAACGGTCAAACCAATATAAAGAACATCACAGGAAAAGAAGGAAAGAAGTTTACAAGTACATACCAATTAAACAATGAATCGACGGTTGACCATAATTGAGACGATGTTATCTGACCATTGTCCAGCAACTGACTGCCTGTGAAAACATCTGAGCTAATCATGTGACTAAAGATTGCCGCCAAAGAAGAAATCTAAAAATAGCTGATATGGGCTAAAACCCAACAAAACACTCTGGTTACACACTCCCCCTCTTTCAGAAATGACGACCCGTCATTATCTACATTATCAAGAACATTTTTTAACTAAAAAGACAGCTGTACATTTATTCATAATCTCTCCCCTCTAATTGAATGCGTCCTCGCAGTCATTGAAGATTTCCTCTCTTAACTAAAATTTCAAAAAACATTAGGTTTATTTGTTTTCATGCAAATATAACTATGAACAAAGTTATCAGCACACTGCTAACCTATCTGCAAACATGACTGAAACATATATTAAAGTGAAAAATCGATAAAATACGAATTAATATACAAATTGTTAAAACTTTCAGTTAATTACAGCACTTAACACCCTGTGAACGGTATCATGATCCATATCATTAAGTACTCCTGACTTGAGTAATGAATCTAATGCGTGAACTCTATTATCAATAGGTCTAACCATTTGATGTGAAATTAGTTTTCCGTATCTGTCCGGTGGTTTCTTTTCTCTCTTTGATCTTCTTGGTGCTGGAACGGGTTGTTCCTTTGCACTACTATGTTCGGTATTTGGTTGTTCTGTATCTATTTCTGATTCATCTGTCTCATTCTCACTTTCCTGTACTGTTGGTATAACCTCAGTTTCTATATTCGTTCCTTCTAGGTCCAAATCGTCACTAATTTCAATGAAATCTTTCGCTCTTTTTTCTAATTCTGCACTTGTTGTCTGATCTATTGTAACTATTTCCTTCATTTTATCTACTTCTCTCCTGTTGTCATCAGAATCTTCTTCTGAATCATCGTTGTCTCCATTATCTCTATGATTAACTCCACTGCCTCCAGTCTCAGGAAAATAGGCGTCCCTATCCTGATCTGTACTACTTACAGGTCTATATCCTTCGCTGTTAGCTGTTTCCATGACGTCATGACTTGCATTTTGCTTGTCTGCAACATTATCTTTTATGTGCTCGACAATTCTTTCCTCTTCTATTTCTATTTCTCCATCTGCTATCTTGAATAACAGGTTTCTATGCAGAACTTTGATATTTCCAGAATTTGCTGATTTGACTTTAAACACAGGAATCTCTTGTCTTGGTTGCTCTAAAACTTCATATGTCTCTTCTTCAAACTTATCCGCTATTTTGTGTTTTCCGTCAAATGCTACTTTCTTCACTAGAACTCTATCGCCAACAGATACTTTTACCGCTTTTGCTTTCAGATCGTAATATTTCTTGTGTTTTTGTTTTGCCTTTGAAGCATGTTTCTCTACGATTTCCTTAGTCTGTTCCATCCTTTCTTTTAATTCCGTAATGTAATCTTTTGCAGATTTGTTGTTTATTTCTTCTGTAATACGTTCAAATTGGATGTCAATTGGTAACTTTGCTTTTCTACCAAACATCAATTCATAAGGCGAAGTTTTTGTTGTCTCATGAGGGATGCTATTATAGAAGAAAACAAGTGAACTTATATACTTTTTCCAATCTGGTTTTTGGTTGTTTTCTAAAGTACCAAGCATATCAAGTAGGGTTCGATTAAATATCTCTGATCCAGCGTTTCCTTGTGGATGGTATGGTGTAGTATGTGTCTTTTTAATGTTCATCAAACTACACAGTTCTTTTATGATTTCACTTTCAAAATTTGCTCCTTGGTCCGAATGTAGTCTTGTTGGTATTCCGTAGTTCACAATGAAATTTGTGTAAAAGGTTTCTGCCGTGGTTTTGGCCGTTTGATTCTTTGTTGGTATTGCCAATGCATATTTAGTAAAATGGTCAGTTATCACTAACACATTTGTAATTCCACCTTTGGATGGCTCGAGTGTCAAATAATCAAAGCACACTAATTCCAGGGGATATGTAGTGTGAACGCTTACCAATGAAGCTCTCTGACTGGTAGATGATTTCCGTCTTAAACATCGATCACATCTCCTGATCCAATTCTCCACATCAGTAGTCATTCCTGGCCAGTAGTACCTCTCTCTCATCAGTTTAATGGTTCTCTCCGTACCAGGATGACCTACATCATTGTGCAATCCGTTTAACACTTCATTTCTGTACTGGGATGGCAAGACCAATTGTTCTATTTCTCTATCTTCATCTTGTACTTTTCTGAAGAGTATACCTCTTTTCATTCTGAAATTATTGTGCTGCTTCTTCATCGTCAGGTCTTGTTTGTTCAAAACATTCTTTGGTATTGTATTATCGATCACCGCTATTCTCCATCGTTCGATCAGTTTATCTTCTCTTTGCGCTTTTCTGACTTCTCTTAGTTCTTTCAGTGTTAACGTCTGTCCAGGAAACTCTGTTGCTTCAACTATGCTGACATTATATGCAGGTAGAGTTTCTATTAAAGCTTGCGTTGTTATAGCTGAACAAATGGCTTTGACTGTTTTGTCATCTATCTTTACCATATCTTCATCTTGTTTCATACTAACACTTGCATATGGATACCTGCTCATTGTATCTGCATCCGTATTTTTTATGCCTGGCCTATAGTATATGTTGAATGTAAATTCTCCAAGAGCCGCAGCCCAACGGTGTCCCGTTGCATCTAATTTAGCACTAGTCAATACGTGCGTTAAAGGATTATTATCGGTTAAAACCGTAAAGTGATTAAGTGTCAGGTAATCTGAAAACTTGTCTGTAACGGCCCATTTGAGAGCAAGAAACTCCAGCTTGAACGCACTGTAGTTCTTCTCGGACTTATTTAATGATCTACTTGCGTAGGCTATTACTTTCATCTGTTCTTCTTGTTTCTGATACAAAACTGCACCTAGTCCTTTACCTGAAGCGTCTGTATGTAGTTCAAATGGCAACTCGAAATCTGGATATGCTAAAATAGGAGGTGAGGATAAAATAATTTTTAACTTTTCAAATATTTCCTGCTCTACATCTGTCCATATCCAGTTGCATTTTGTCTTCTTCTGATTTTTTCTCGTTGTTGGTGGCAAGAGATCTGCCAATGATCGGGTTATTTTGCTGAAGTCTTTTATGAAGCGTCTATAGTATCCAGCAAAGGCTAAAAATGATCTAAGTTCATCCGAGTTTGTTGGCGTTGGCCATTCCCTGACCTTTTCTATCTTTTCAGGGTCCGTCTCTATCCCATCTGCGCTAACAATATGTCCTAAAAATCCAACTTTTTCTTGAATGAATGTACATTTATTTGGTGATAGTTTCAAATTACACTGATTCAAACGTGTCAGTACAAGATTAAGTCGATACATATGTTCGTCAAAGGAATCGGCAAATACGATGAGATCATCTAAATAAATAACACATATTGTCATGTTATAGTCTCCAAGACATTCTTCCATAAGTCGCTGGTACGTAGCTGGTGAGTTAGAAAGTCCAAACGGCATCCTGTTATATTCATAAAAACCAAGTGGTCCTACAGTAAATGCTGTTCTTTCTTTGTGTTCTTCATGAAGTTCTACTTGGTGATAACCTGACTTCATGTCTATGGTACTGAAGTATTGGCTGCCTTTAAGAACATCGAATATTTCTTCAATCCTAGGGAGAGCGTAAGCATCTTTGACCGATTTTTTGTTCAACTGTCTGTAGTCCACACACATTCTTAACGTTCCATTCTTCTTTCGTACTAGTACAACATTACTAGCCCAAGGTGATCTAGACTTCCTTATGATCCCAGCAGAAAGTAATTGTTCTAAGTGTTGCCTCACTTCTTGAATCATTACAGGTGGTATTCGTCTATGTCTTTCCTTAAACGGTGTTTCTGTTGTAAGGTCAATCCGGTGTTTAATCATATCACAATGGCCAATGTCCTCTTCACTTCTTGAGAATATGTCTTTATGTGTTATAAGAAGTTGTTTAAGTGTTAATTTCTCTTTAGCGGACAATATATTGTTCTTGTCTATTGATAGGGATTCAATTAAATCGGGTTCATCAGATTCATCCATTTCTGTTTGATCTTCCGCAATAGTAACCGGTTGCAATTCACAAATACACGCTTTTGGAGAAATACTAACTGTATGAGTTGTTAGATTAGACAAGGACACTGTAATCTCCTTCCGTTTTCCATTTTCAAATTGAACCAAAGTTGGTGTAATGTCTATATATGATGGAATACCGCTATCACCTGTTTCATGTGTAATGGCTAAAGTGTTTGGATGGTTTAACTCTTTGTCTGTATATCCTTTAATTTGAATGGATTCATTTGGTCTAAGGGTCACTTTCCCTGATTCGGCACTTCTAATTACTGCTATTCTGTTCTTGAACTTCTTCAACTCTTTTTCTCTCACTGTTATAGCTCTGAAGCTCAAATACCATGAAGTTTGAAGCTTTGCTGTTTGAAGATACTGGTTTCCAAACTGATTCTTACAATCATCTAAGAATTCGTGTAAAATATTTGTTCCTAGAATAATTGGAGTTCTCGCAGAATAAGTTGTATCCGGAACAACTAAAAGTAAACATTGTTTCAATTCAGCTTTCGGAACACCAACAGGTATATCAAGTTGTGCTTCAATAAATCCTTGATAAGGAAGTGGACTTCCGTCTGCACATTCAATCTTTAAAATGTTATCCATATTCTGTAAAGGTATTCCTTGTAAATGTTCTTTCACAAACGATTCGGATATGACACTAACACAGCTTCCGGTGTCCAATAATGCTCGTGTTGAAACTCCATTGATTCTGAGTTCCGATTCATTTGGTTCACCAACTAATTTAGGATCATTTCTACGGTAGCTCACGTTCGATCCAACAATATGAGCTCCTATGCTTTTGGGCAGTTCATTTGTTTATGTCCTCTTTCGTTGCATTTGTAGCAGACAAAGTTATTGTTGTTGGGGTTGTTGTTGTAACTGTTGTACTGTAAAAGTGGACAATATCGTTGAATATGACCAATTTCATTACAGTTGTAGCATGTTGGCTGAAACTGCTGACTACCCAAAGGTCGTTGTTGTTGATATCCTCTACCTCTACCCTGATCACCTTGACCTCTGCCTCTGTATCCTCTGTTTCCTATTTGTTCTACGTGTCCGATATTTCCTCTATTTCCTCTATTTCCTCTTCCATAATTAAGTGGTTGTCCGTATTGGTGTTCTTTATTAAATTCTAGGTGATCAATCCTAGCATTAAGCTGTTTTAACAACTCTTTCAACTCACTCATCTCCTTTGATTGAGTTTCAGCATGTGATACTGCTTTACACACATTTAACCTATTGTTCCCACTTTCTTTGCAGCTTAGTTCTAATTTCCTTAGTTCTTTCTTGAACTCATCATAATCATGAATCTTGTCACAGTAGTAAACTGACATTTGTTTTAAATCTTTATGTAGGCCTGCATGCAGAACTTGTTTAAGAATTGTGACATCAGACCTTTTCAGAGCCTCTAACTGAATGGCCTGGTCAAACAATTCCTCTAATCTCGAAGAAAAAGATGTAACTGCCTCATTGTCCTGTTGTTGGCAATTATAAAACTTCCTCATAATTGTCTCCCTTGACTCAACCGAACCATAATCACTATCAAACTTTTGAATGATTTCCATAATCTTTTTATCGGGACCCAATCTCCGAATGGTATCTCCTGCTTTTCCTCTACAGGCTCTCCTTATTCCTAGAGAAATCTGTTCATTAGTGAACACCTTTTCACAAAGTAAAGCTGTTATTTCATATTTAAATGTGTTCCAATTCACATCACCTTTTCCGTCTTCACCATAAAAGATAGACATCTTGGGGAAATTGTAAGTTCCATGATGATGTGAAGTATCCTCAGTCTTTATCTTTCCTCCATGTTCTTCTTTTGCTGTACCAAACACAGATAACAGTTTAGTCACATCTTCTACAGATCCTAGTTTGGGTTTAATTCCTAAGAGATGAAGTGCCTGTAATAATCTCTCCTCCTCTTCAGTAATACCTCCAGCAGCCATTCCACTTTTACCATCTTCTTCAGCCATGATTATCCTATTCTGTTCAACAGTGACTTAGTCACAACGCGTATAAAGTTCAACTTTTATATAAGTATATCGCGCAATAAATATCAAACACTCAAAACGATTTGACAGAAATGAAATGAACAATTATTCTCAAATGATCAGCGCTTGAGTGTCAAGTCATTTCACACAGTCATTGAGTGACTATATAAGTGTCTATTTGCACAAAGTCATTGAGTGACTATATAAGTGTCTATTTGCACAAAGTCAGTGAGTGACTATACAAGTGTCTATTTGCACAAAGTCATTGAGTGACTATATAAGTGTCTATTTGCACAAAGTCATTGAGTGACTATATAAGTGTCTATTTGCACTAAGTCATTGAGTGACTATCTATTCGTACTAAGTCATTCAGTGACTTCATCAATATATGTTATCGGTTGACTCCTTTTTCAAAATCAAATTAGTAATTTTATTTAAAGTTAGTAGGTTACCTAAAATAAAGGGACACAACTATTTGTATAAAGCATGATAATTAAAACAAGGTTGGGTTATCATAATATAGTAATCAACCTAAGTACACAATGTATACATAAGTCACATAGTTCGTTACTCTATCACTATATTATACACACTATTCAATGAGTTAAACCTAGGTTTAAATTCATCAAGAAATTTGAATTAATTTCAAACTACAGATTAACTATCAAATATCAAAAATTGAATACTGAACACTAATTTATTTTCTATTAAAGGGTGAACTAATGTTTACATATAATTATTTGATTTACATCTGCTCCTCTTTCAACACTGTTTACCTGTAAAGCTATAAAACAAGTTTAACCAGTATTCTATAAATAGAATAAACATGAGAAAGTAATGTCACAATTTACCTATGTTTCTATTTAATCGGACATTCTAGTCAAGCAGACAGCTCTAGTACAGTGACGTCACAATGCGAGATATAGCAAAGCAAATGAAAATGCTTGTTCTGATATTGGGCGAGTCCAAACTATGTTTCTCGGAAAATGAGACAAAATCTACTATGTGGGAAAGCAAACTTCTGCTAATCGAAAAAATGGCAAATATCTAAAAACATCGAAATATACCAAACAAATCCAAACAGTCCATTTTGAAAACGAGACAAAACCGAATATTCCAACTTCTGAATATAATGAGGGAAAGGGGCGTGAAAAAATGGTTTCAAAGTTAGAGTTAGTTTTAGGCGTGCAGTGCTTGAACAGTGCAACTCAAACGTCCTTCAAGCTCTCAAACAATCATGGGAAGATACAATTAATTAATAAAAATCTTACCACAGACGAATAACATCATTGAAAACACAGTACAATATTAATTAGAAAGTAAAAAAATAATTGTATTCACTTATCACAGTCTTAAGTCAATTGCAGTCAATTGTTCAGTTCATGATCATGTAGCTTCTCCATCGTTGGTAGATAGTTGGTATGTCGTCTGATCTTTTCCGGCTCTTTCCGAAGATTCGTCCACGAATATCTTAACCAATCTCACACGTGGGTCCTTATTGGTGTATTTCATTTATTGGGCGCCATTTGTACCGGCTCGCTCAGTTGGTTTGGGAATTAATAACACCAACGAGTTTATTTCAATCTATGTATAGTATTCCTGAATTCCTGAATTCCTCATCCTGCAATTACATTATCAGAAAAGGAGCATTACAATAAAATAACATCTAATCATTGGTACAATCATTAGCTTAAATAAACAATATACACATCTCCATCATGGTTTACATTGTAACAACAATATAAACACTTCATTCTTCTAGCTATTAAAACATATAAAATCCTTCATGACATATTCATAGATTTTTCTAGAAGTTAACTCTTCCTTTCTTCAAATATATTAACAGTAACAATTGCAAATAAAGCTTACCAATCAAATTGACTAAATGTTCAAATACTTCTTCTTTCCCTTTCTACAACCATTCATCTATATCATCCTCATTTTGAAGTTAGCTGTAAAACGAATAACGTATGTTAGTGTTATGTGAAAAAGGGTAAATAGACCGGGATATGACCAAGACGCGAAAATAGTAAAAACTCCAAAAGAACAAATATAATCAATTACAAAATACCAACGGTCAAACCAATATAAAGAACATCACAGGGAAAGAAGGAAAGAAGTTTACAAGTACATACCAATTAAACAATGAATCGACGGTTGACCATAATTGAGACGATGTTATCTGACCATTGTCCAGCAACTGACTGCCTGTGAAAACATCTGAGCTAATCATGTGACTAAAGATTGCCGCCAAAGAAGAAATCTAAAAATAGCTGATATGGGCTAAAACCCAACAAAACACTCTGGTTACAACCGTATCGAAAGCCATCTGATAATCAATAAACGCACAATACAGCTTAGATTTCTTTTTCAGAATATTTTGAATTATGGCATGTAGTAGATATACACAATCAGTCGTACTATGATTATCTCGAAAACCAAATTGCGATTCATTAAAAACTTGTTCCGATTCACACCACTTGTTAATTCTATTTCTTAATAACAGGGAAAATACCTTCGCCATGACGTTAACAAGGGTTATCCCTCGATAATTGGATGCGTTAAGTGTATCTCCTTTCTTGTGAATAGGAACGATAACTCCCTTACACCAAGCGTCAGGATAAATGCCACTATCAAAGATTTTATTAAAAATCGTGACTAGATATGGTGAAATGAAATCATTTGAATCAATAAAAAAGTCAGATACATTATTGCTAAAATCACAGCTTTTGTGTCTTTGCAGCGAACTAATCTTTTTCGATACTTCATTAACACTGAAAGGTCTATCGAGCTCTTCAATATGTACTGTATCAATACGTGAATGATTTTCATCACCAGGTACATAATTTCCCTGTTCAATGTTTGAAATATTTTTAAAATGATCAACAAAATCGTTTAAAGATAAACCATCGTTACCACCGCTACTGTTCTTTTTCAATTTGTTAATGTATTTCCAAACTTGCGAGGACTTTTGGTTCTCATCTTGGATATTTTAATCTTTTCCTTGGCAAAAAACTTATTTTTAGCTGTACGTTTAGCTTTACAGTATAGACGTCTTTTAGTTAAAAATGTTTCTCTATTGTTTTCAGAAGGGTCTAATCGGAAAACTCTCTTACTATCGAGAAATGCCTTCTTAGTTTGCTTACAGGTGTAATCAAACCAAGTAGATTTACAAAATGTGGGTACCCGAGGTGCAGAACTAAATGTTTTACCATGTAAATTAAAAGAAATATCATATACAATAGTTGAAAGGTTGTCTATACAAGTATTGACATCTATTTCGTTCGATATAAGTCCATATGATAAGCTATGAAATAAATGCTTGTTTTCACCCAGTACTGTATGAAAAGCTGCAAGATCTGTGTCCTCCCAAATAATTTTATCATAGGTCAGAATATCAGTGTTATACATTACAGTGTTATCACAATCAAAGTAAAATTCAAGTGGACAATGGTCCGAAAATTCGGTTAAATCTATAATGTTCATAAGTGAAAAGCTAGTAAAAATGTCATAGCTAGTGATCAAATAGTCAACAACACTCGATGCTTTTCGGTTTCTTAAAGTGTTAAAGCAAGTAAACTCTCCTGGCTCTAGACGGCCATTTGCAATAAATAGTTCATTTTCTTTGCATAAAGAAAGTAACCGGTTTCCGGGACTATTAACCACGTTATCCCTAGACACACGTGTAGGAATATGTCCTGGTGACAAGTGATCAGAGAGAGGCATTGTAACATAACGGTCTAAATTAATAGTTTCTACATAATCCAACCGTTGACCAACCCGAGAGTAATAGTAAATAGGTGATCGTGCACACTTACATCTATACTAATTATGTCACTTCAATAGTTCATATGTGGTCGTGCACACTTACATCTATACTAATTATGTCACTTCAATAGTTCATATGTGGTCGTGCACACTTACATATACTAATTATGTCACTTCAATAGTAAATAGGTGATCGTGCACACTTACATCTACTTACATCTATACTAATTATGTCACTTCAATGGTAAATAGGTGATCGTGCACACTTACATCTATACTAATTATGTCACTTCAATAGTTCATATGTGATTGTGCACACTTACATATACTAATTATGTCACTTCAATAGTAAATAGGTGATCGTGCACACTTACATCTATACTAATTATGTCACTTCAATAGTAAATAGATGATCGTGCACACTTACATCTATACTTATTAGGTCACTTCAATAGTTCATATGTGATCGTGCACACTTACATATACTAATTATGTCACTTCAATAGTTCATATGTGATCGTGCACACTTACATCTATACTAATTATGTCACTTCAATAGTAAATAGGTGATCGTGCACACTTACATCTATACTAATTAGGTCACTTCAATAGTTCATATGTGATCGTGCACACTTACATATACTAATTATGTCACTTCAATAGTAAATAGGTGATCGTGCACACTTACATCTATACTTATTAGGTCACTTCAATAGTTCATATGTGATCGTGCACACTTACATATACTAATTATGTCACTTCAATAGTTCATATGTGATCGTGCACACTTACATCTATACTAATTATGTCACTTCAATAGTAAATAGGTGATCGTGCACACTTACATCTATACTAATTAGGTCACTTCAATAGTAGATAGGTGACCGTGTACATTTACATATACTAATTAGGTCACTTCAATAGTTCATAGGTGACCGTGTACACTTACATATATACTAATTAGGTCACTTCAATAGTTCATATGTGATCGTGCACACTTACATCTATACTAATTATGTCACTTCAATAGTAAATAGGTGATCGTGCACACTTACATCTATACTAATTAGGTCACTTCAATAGTTCATATGTGATCGTGCACACTTACATATACTAATTAGGTCACTTCAATAGTAAATAGGTGATCGTGCACACTTACATCTATACTTATAAGGTCACTTCAATAGTTCATATGTGATCGTGCACACTTACATATACTAATTATGTCACTTCAATAGTTCATATGTGATCGTGCACACTTACATCTATACTAATTATGTCACTTCAATAGTAAATAGGTGATCGTGCACACTTACATCTATACTTATTAGGTCACTTCAATAGTTCATATGTGATCGTGCACACTTACATATACTAATTATGTCACTTCAATAGTTCACATGTGATCGTGCACACTTACATCTATACTAATTATGTCACTTCAATAGTAAATAGGTGATCGTGCACACTTACATCTATACTTATTAGGTCACTTCAATAGTAAATAGGTGATCGTGCACACTTACATCTATACTAATTAGGTCACTTCAATAGTAGATAGGTGACCGTGTACATTTACATATACTAATTAGGTCACTTCAATAGTAAATAGGTGATCGTGTACACTTACATATACTAATTAGGTCACTTCAATAGTAAATAGGTGATCGTGCACACTTACATCTATACTAATTAGGTCACTTCAATAGTAGATAGGTGATCGTGCACACTTACATCTATACTAATTATGTCACTTCAATAGTAAATAGGTGATCGTGTACACTTACATATACTAATTAGGTCACTTCAATAGTAAATAGGTGATCGTGCACACTTACATCTATACTAATTAGGTCACTTCAATAGTAAATAGATGATCGTGCACACTTACATCTATACTTATTAGGTCACTTCAATAGTAAATAGGTGATCGTGCACACTTACATCTATACTAATTATGTCACTTCAATAGTAGATAGGTGACCGTGTACATTTACATATACTAATTAGGTCACTTCGATAGTAGATAGGTGACCGTGTACATTTACATATACTAATTAGGTCACTTCAATAGTAGATAGGTGACCGTGTACATTTACATATACTACTTAGGTCACTTCAATAGTAGATAGGTGACCGTGTACATTTACATATACTAATTAGGTCACTTCAATAGTAGATAGGTGACCGTGTACACTTACATATACTAATTAGGTCACTTCAATAGTAGATAGGTAACCGTGTACACTTACATGTACTAATTAGGTCACTTCAATAGTAGATAGGTGACCGTGTACACTTACATGTATACTAATTAGGTGACTTCAGTAGCAAATAAATCTAATGATCTACTACATATCTGTTTATGAATATATTTTATTTCCTACAGGCTACTCACACACACTATACGGATTTTCATTCAATTTCGAATGTAGTAGTCCGAGTCAAATATGAAAGGCTATTCATTATTTTCTGTATATGTATCATGTTATTAGATATAAGTCGGAAAATTGTGATATATTTTTAAATTATTATATGTGTACTGTATACTGTAAGACATTGCATCATTCATTTTTTTCTTCTAAATCATATCATGTATTATATCATTGTGAAGAACTATAAGTTTCAATTATTTGTTGGTAAAATAAGCCAAATAAGAGAGTCACGACAACAATCCTTACTGTTTTGAGTTGAAATGTCTTGATTATTGTAGATTATATTTTATGTACCGCTTGAAGGAGAAACACATTTATTAAACAAACGACAAGATAAACATTTTCTGAATGTATCTTTAATAAAAGTAGAGTGCAAAAACAAAACTGTTTCAAATTTCATAACTCTACAACGGTTCTAACAAAAATGAAAACGTTTTAACCGTTTCTCTCGTATATCTTGCGGGTCATGTGCAACACATCTGCTGCAGACGACGTTGGCACTATGTCGATATGATGAGAAGGGTTAATGTGGTATGTAAAGTGATACACTGGAACCAGTCTCTAGTTCAATCACACAGGAAAAATATATTAACCATATTGATCGTCTTTGCTTTTTAAAGAATCGTCGGACTGATACCAGTCTATTCTAAGTGTCAACGATGTGATAGATCGGCGTCAGTCCCGGTTTTTTATCTCTAAGTAAAATTCGTCTTTTCTATTTGACACGTGTTTAGCAAGTAGAAAACTGTAAATATGTTTGATTGTAAAGTATAAATAATTGGACTGTTTCCAGTGTATATGATTGATGCTACAGAGAACCCAACCGTAAATCATTTGTCAGAAGTGTATATTCAGATCACACTTAGCATCCGTTATTTCATATCTAGATCGGCACCGTTTATTAATAAGCTCACAGAAGCATTCAATAAACCTTTTACCTACAGTGCTTATTTATATAACATAGTGTGGATGCGCATCTTGGCTGGTTCTCGTAGAATATATGAAGTAAATATGCTGATCCATCTACATTATTCTATATAATTGAGCAACGCTCTGAGAAAACTCCACTTTAGGATTTTTTTTGACCAGTGTAGATCCAGACCAGACAACTCACATCCACACAGTCCGATATTGCTTTGCACTGGTCGTAAATGTGTCTAAAAAGGTCAAGAAACGCCTGTACCAAAATGTTGCCATGGATACCATAGCAGGTAATTGTACACACATGTAAACACTTTCGCTAAGGTTTGTTTTCTATGTAAAGTATTCAGTCACGACCAAGTGAATACTATTTGGAGTCTCTTGGTAGATCGCCACTCCCGGTGTGGTGGTGATGGTAAACATGAATATAATTGCCCTCGTCGTGTTTTTAGCTCACCTGTGCACGAAGTGCTCAAGGTGAGTTATTGTGATCGCCCTATGTCCGGCGTCCGTCGTCCGTCAACATTTTCTCCTCTGTAACCGGTGGGTCAACTGGGATGAAACTTCACAGAAAGCATCCTCTCAATGTCCTCACCAGAATTCCTTAAAATTTTCGGGATCCATGCAGAATTCTGGTTTCCATGGCAACGAAATGAAAAAACCTTCAAAAACATTCTCCTCCGAAAGTGTCAGGCCGATTTTCAAATAATTTTGTAGAAATGTTCCTCGGGTGAACCTCTATCAGATTCCTTCAAGTCATGTTGATTGGTCAAAAACATGGCCGCCAGGGGGCGGGGCTATTTTGCGTTTTATGGTTATAGGGCAAACTTAAAAAATCTTCAACATCTTCTCCTCAGTAACCGGTGGGTCAATTGGGATGAAACTTCACAGAAAGCATCCTCTCAATGACCTCACCAGAATTCCTTCAAATTTTTGGGATCCATGCAGAATTCTGGTTTCCATGGCAACGAAACGAAAAAAACTTCAAAATTCTACTTCTCCCTAACTGGTTGGCAGATTTTGAACTTATTTTGTAGACATGTTCCTTGGGTGACTCTATCAGATTCCTTGAAGCCATGTTGATTGGTCGAAAAACATGGCCGCCAGGGGGGCGGGGCTTTTTTGCCTTATATGGCTATAGTGAAAACTTAAAAAATCTTCTCCTCCAAAAGTGTCAGGCCGATTTTCAAATAATTTTGTAGAAATATTCCTTGGATGACCCGCTATCAGATTCCTTTAAGCCATGTTGATTGGTCGAAAATCATGGCCGCCAGGGGGGGCGGGGCTTTTTTGCCTTATATAGCTATAGTGCAAACTTAAAAAATCTTCTCCTCCAAAAGTGTCGGGCCGATTTTCAAATAATTTTGTAGAAATATTCCTTGGATGACCCTCTATCAGATTCCTTCAAGCCATGTTGATTGGTCAAAAAACATGGCCGCCAGGGGGCGGAGCTATTTTGCCTTTTATTGCTATAGTGAAAACTTAAAAAATCTTCTCCTTCAAAAGTGTCAGGCCGATTTTCAAATAATTTTGTAGAAATGTTCCTAGGGTGACTCTCTATCAGATTCCTTAAAGCCAAGTTGATTGGTTGGAAACTATGCCCGCCAGATGGCGGGGCTTATATAGCTAAAGTGAAAAAAAAAATCAGGTGAGCGATCCCAGGGCCATCATGGCCCTCATGTTTTAAGTAGCGAAGAACTGCCTCCGTCACCCATGTACGTGAATGTAAACCCTGTCGAAAATATAATATCAACACTAAGTTTGATCTAGACGTTACTCATCACTGGCTATTTCTCGTTATCTAACACTATTATTTCGTATATCTTCAAAGCATTCATTAGTTTTTGTACAATTGGTTTGGGTACCATTAGGTTATTTGTTAATGGTTTAAAAACAGGCTATAACTTAAATCCCAAAACGCGATACTCTATATGACTCAGTTTACTCGAAAGCTATCTTTGACGTAATCTGTTACAATTACCGACACATTGTGACGAGCAGTTGTTTACATGTAGTCTTTTCTTTGCCATATTTTCTCGTCAGATGTCTAAATGAATATTACTCGTTCAATTGTGAGAGCGGAGTGTTACTAACAGCTCAAATCACTAAACACGACTCTCGTATATCTATGATCGACGTCAGAGATCTAACTGAATAATACCAGTTTAATTGTCAGAGCGGAGTGTTACTAACACCTCGCATCGCTAAACCCGACTCTTGTATATATATGCTTGAAGTCAGAGGTCTAACTGAATAGTACCAGTTTAATTGTGGGAGCGGTGTGTCACTAACACCCAACATCGCTAAACACGGCTCTTGTATATCTATATATATATATATATATATATATATATGATCGACATCAGAGGTCTACTTTAAGAGTTAAGTTGTGAGCACAACTGGCTGCGTTTGATTTTCAGTTTTCCCGGAATAATTGACACAATCTGTAGATATGACAGATTATACTTATTTTAGAATACATTGAGGCAAAAAGGGAAATCGATGTTTATGATTTATAAGTGTGTATTGTTTCAAAAAGACAATGGCTGCAGTAGAGTCAAAATGCAACTTCATTTGAGAAAGGGTTTATATGTTACATGTATATAGGACAGAAATCTCATCGACGATTCAGCCGTCGCCATGTTTACATTTGTACCTGATAAAAACATCCCTTTTCCTTATTCAGACGATACATGATACACTTTGTGACTTTTGACAATATTGATGGAAAAGGAGAAATTGCCACATTTGTGTTATTTGTTTATTTATTTTGTGATAAACACATTAATAAAACTAACACGGAAATCGGCCCTGGAGGGATTTATACATATATCAATCAACCCTTTCCCACATGCAGACGCTTTCTGACGCATCTGCAGCAGACGACGTTTGAAAACATTTCAACTCTATTCAATATTGAAACTTTCAATAATAGAGATGAAATTGATACATACATGTTTTCAGATCAGTCTGTTTGAAGACGCGGGTTTATCTGGACATTCACTGTTTGCACAGCCACGATTAGTTACCAATAGAGGTTACACGGTCAATATAATAAACGTAGAGAATACTTGCTGCTTTCATCAATCAATCGGATGCGTTACTTGTCACTACGCCTCGCAGTTTTTAGCAATGACAATGTTAAACTACATTGGACATGCTTTAATGGACCTCTGTAATATATGAACATACCCATGGAGTTTACCCGTATATGTCCTTTTATGGACCTCTGTAATATATGAACATACCCAAGAATTTTACCCTTATATGTCCAAAAAGGAGACCGACTCGGTGCTGTAGTGAGCGGAAGTCCAGGGTGTGATCCTCGGTGTTGTCATACAAAACAACTTTAAGAAGGATAGTAATGACTTCCCTCATTGGAAGTCAGGGGTTTGATCCTCGGTGTTGTCATACAAAACAACTTTAAGAAGAGTAGTAGTTACTTCCCTCATTGGAAGTCCAGGGTTTGATCCTCGGTGTTGTCATACAAAACAACTTTAAGAAGGATAGTAATGACTTCTCTCATTGGAAGTCAGGGGTTTGATCCTCGGTGTTGTCATACAAAACAACTTTAAGAAGGATAGTAATGACTTCTCTCATTGGAAGTCAGGGGTTTGATCCTCGGTGTTGTCATACAAAACAACTTTAAGAAGGATAGTAATGACTTCTCTCATTGGAAGTCAGGGGTTTGATCTTCGGTGTTGTCATACAAAACAACTTTAAGAAGGATAGTAGTTACTTTCCTCATTGGAAGTCCAGGGTTTGATCCTCGGTTTTGTCATACAAAACAACTTTAAGAAGAGTAGTAGTTAGTTTAAAGTTATTTCGTAACAAGCTTTAAGCTTATATTAATCACGCTCGATGTCTGCTTCGTGAATACTTAACCAGTACTCCCGCCGATTGTGTAGAAAAATCCCAAAGTCAGGACCCGCTCATCACAGGACTCGAACCGCGAACCTTTGATACGAGAGGCCGACGCGAGAGTAGTAGTTACTTCCCTCATTGGAAGTCAGGGATTTGAGTATAACATTTCGACTGATACACTTGTGTCATGATAGTTTTACCAGCCGAACTGGTAATTTACCAAGGAATAACTGTAATATATCTGATGTCGACTTTTATGGATTGTATAAACGACAGCTCCATGGGGAGCCTAGAAGTAGGCTACATGTATAACTAGATGCTTCGAAGTATGTGCCGTAAAAGCTGTAGTCTTTCTCAACAATTCGAAGTATTTTAAAGTCAAAGTATAAAACATGTTTAGAAAAGGAGGAATTACTTGTTTGTAGTATTTACTTAATCTTCCTGAATGTTTTCAAAAGTCGTCTGCTTCAGTGAGGTAGGTTTTGTCGTCTACATCAGGGAAAGGGCAAATCGACTAAAGCGCTTCTGTCAGGCTTTATTTACTTGCGACGTTTTTAATATTTCAACTTATGGCCATGATGTGACTGCAATTGTATACTGTTGAAAGCATTGTAAACACATTTCAACAAAACACGCATCGCTGTTATATGCTTTATCCTCACACTGACTGACTGTTAAAAGTGACGCTATGAATTCATTAATTATTGTTGGTTCAATGTCGCTTCCCCATATTCATACGCTGTCTGACGCCTGAAGAAATTGCTAAACATGATAAATTTCTCATTTTTTTCACAATGTTTTACCATACATTCGAAAATTATAAAGGTTTTTCCACAGTTTTGACTAGATCATGGTACGACTGTGTTACACTACATTTGGTATTTTTAAAGATATTTTTAATTCATTTCAAAGTCGTCTGAGGCAGATTTGTTATTTGTGAGAAAGGGTTAAATATGTTGACTTGTTTTTTTGAATGGTCTTTGACATTGATTGCAATGCAGTAATTCAGATACATTGCGGAAAAAACATTGACCGCGGTTACTTGAATACATTATTATGACCTCTGCAAATTAAGATCAGTAGATACGGAACCTTTGCCAAAGTTCGTATAATCAAGTCGTGCTACATGTATGTACGCAAACCCGCAAGTATTTCCGAATGTACCGTAGTGTTCTTATTTCAAGAGAAGTGTTCTCAATGTACAGTATTTGGAATGATGCATGCACATATATCCGTGGTAAAATAGTTTCTGAAATATATCGACAATTTCTTAGCAAAATACAAATATGTGTAGTACGTGAAATCGTTGCACCCGCGCTCGAGTGGAGGTAAAGCCATTACAATAGTGAGTCGGTTGGACTGACGTTTTATCTGTTCAAAAGACTGGATGGTGTAGTAGTGTTTACCTCGATAACTGGACACTTTGATGTGTTCAAAAGTCTAACCATACCAAAGACATTGTACGAGTATAACAATGTCCCTTCTTGGCGTTCAGGATTCCAGAGGTGACAATACGACAAATGCACTGGCATCAGGATGAGCGTACCAGTAACGCTGGTGTTTAGCATTACAGGAACAGCATTTGGACAGATACTCTGTTGTCATAATAAGCTAACCAGTAGTATTGGTGATAATTATTACGGAGACAGCAGTTGTACAGATACACTGGCGTCATGCTAAGCGTACCAGTATTACTGGTGTTCATCTTAATGAAGAGAGCATTTGTAAATAGGCACTGGTGTCATGATAAGCTTACACATAGTGCTGGTGCTTATCATTACGGGGACTGCATTTGGACAGATGCACTGTTGTCATACTAGGCTTACCAGTAGTGCTGCTGTTCAGCATTACGGAGACAGCATTTGGACAGATACTCTGGTGTAACGATAAGCTTACCGGTAGTACTGGTGCTCGATATTACGGGGACAGCATTTGTACAGATACACTGGTGTCATGATAAGCTTACCAGTATTACTGATGCCCATCTTAACGAAGACAGCATTTGGAAATATGCACTTGTGTCCTGATCAGCTTACACATGGTGCTGTTTTTCAACATTACGGGGAGAGCATTTGTAATATGCACTGGTGTCATGATAAGCTTACAAATAGTGATGTTGGTCAGCATTACAAAGACAGCATTTGTAAATATGCACTGGTGGCATGATAAGCTTACAAATAGTGATGTTGGTCAGCATTACGAAGACAGCATTTGTAAATATGCACTGGTGTCATGATAAGCTTACCAGTATTACTGGTGCTCATCTTAACGAAGACAGATTTGGAAATATGCACTGGTGTCATGATAAGCTTACCAGTAGCGCAAGTAATCAGTATTATTTTGACTGCATTTGGACAGATGACCTGCTGTCAGGATAGACTTAACATAATTGCTGGTGCTTATCATTACTGGGACAGCCTTTGGACAGAAGCACTGGTGTCTTCGTACACTTACCAGTGTTGCTGAGATGGTGTAGTAGTTTGTACCTCAATTACGGGACACTTGGGTTCGATCAGAAGTCGAGTCATACCAAGGACATTGTACGAGTGTCCCTTCTTAGCGTTAAGGATTGAAGAGATGACATTATAGCGAATGCATTGGCGTTATGATAAAAATATTAGTATTGCTGATGCTCATCGCTACTTGTACATCATTCGGACTGATACACTGGCGTTATGATAAACTTACCTGTAGTGCTGGTGCTCATCGTTACTGCATTTGAACTTATATATTGGCGTCAGGATATAAACTTACCAGTATTGCTGGTGCTCATCGTTACATGTAAATAATTCGGACAGACACACTGGCGTCATGATGAAATGACTAGTAGTGCTGGTGCTCATCGTTAAGTGTACAGCATTCGAACAGTTACACTGGTGTAATGATAAACATACCAGTATTGCTGGTGCTCATCGTTACTTGTACAGCATTCGGACTGATACACTGGTGTCATGATAAACTTACCAGTAGTGCTGGTGCTCATCGTTACGTGTACAGCATTCGGACAGTTACACTGGTGTAATGATAAACTTACCAGTAGTGCTGGTTTCATCGTTACGTGTACAGCGTTCAGACAGATAAATTGGTGTCATGATAAACTTATCAGAAGTGCTGGTGATCATCGTTATCTGTACAGCATTTGGACTGATACATTGGCGTCATGATACACTTACCAGTAGTGCTAGTGCTAATCATTACTTGTACAGCATTTGGACTGATACACTGGTGTCATGGTAAAATTACCAGAAGTGCTGGTGCTCATCGTCACTTGTACATCATTCAGATAGATACACTGGCGTCATGATAAACTTACCAGTAGTGCTGGTGCTCATCGTTACGGCTACAGTATTTGGACAGATACATTGGTCACAATAAGCTTACAAGTAGTGCTGGTGCTCATCGTTACTTGTAAAGCATTCAGACTGATATACTGATGTCAAGATAAGCTTACCAGTAGTGCTGGTGCTCATCATTACGAGGACATCATTCTAACAGATGCGCTGGTGTCGCGATAATCTAACCAGTAGTGCTCGTGCTCAAGATTATTGGGACGGATGCGATGGTATGGAACTCCATAACCGTCTAACTATATATATTTAAATTTGAACATCATATAATGTAACAAGCAACACGTATAACGTTTTATTTACTACTCACACAAGCACATCTACTACATATATTGGTATTTGTACCATACGCTACGGAAGCGCTTATTGAGCATTAGATGCACACATGATTTCAATATAGTTATCATCATTCCGATTTATTTTTCTCTAATAACAGACATAGATATAGTGATCACGAAATATTATAATCTCTTTTAGAAATAATTATGTACATTTCATCAATTATTAATAACATGTATAGAAAGAAGAGTTCGTGATGATGTGATAAAACATCTCATTTATTGAAAGTCGCGAACTTAAAAAAAAGTTATTCAAATTGCACAAAAGATCCATTGAAATGGAAATAAGTTTTGTTAAGATATTGTTATAATGTTTGAATATCAATATATAAAGTATTGAAGAGCTGGCTGAGGTATTAAACGTACATGTAATTTTGACCATCACACGACTTTCGTAAAACAATGTCCTTGTGAGATATGTCTGTTGTCGCAAAGGTAAGGAATATACTTTTTTTATTGTTTGCTTTGAGTATTATTGACGAGAATGGTATATTTGTGTTGAACTGTTGTGAAGTTGGGTGCATTTAAAATGAATAGCATTTCTACAGACAAATAATCGACATGTATATAAAATGTCTAAAATGATATTTTTTCAGTATTGTTAATGAGGTATTTATTTTTACTAATGAAATAATGTTGTTATTTTTATCATAAAATGTTTCTGTGGCCCGCTTTGAGAATTGAAACTCACTTGAAATGAAGTCAACGTCTTGAGAACGAGAAAAGATACACAGTTTACGTTAAAGTAATGTTGAGACTGTAATTAGTTTGAATGTGTTTGCACTGTGATCATCTTTCTTGATAATACATACACGTTTCAAGATTATTATAACACGCGAAATACTTAACGTGAACAGAATCCGAGGCTGATTTTAATCATCACTATTTAATTATTTAACATTATCTACGGGCTGCTCTAAAATATTGTTCTCTTTTCAGGTTGTTTTGGTAATTTGCATGTACTTCCAACCATTACCCTGCAAAGCTACCAACGAGCAAGATGCAATATTTTCTCCAGAAATTCATTTTGACAGAGATTCGTTGATATCTTGCTACTTCAATAGAGGATATAATGCATACGAAATTGTAGGTTTCTTGCTTTTGTGTCATGGAATAACAATAAGCGTTCACCATGTACGTCGTTTACTTGCACGTCTTGGACTTCGCCGTCGAAACAATGAAAGTGATCTCCGTGAAATTACCAACACAATAAGCCGCTGCCTTCTAAATGGTGACAATGACCTTGGATACCGTGCTCTTTGGAAAAAACTAAATATTGACCATGGACTAAGAGTAACGCAGAGAACAACGTTGGAGATACTGCGCTTTCTTGACCCAGAAGGAGTTAACAGAAGAAGAGCGAGACGACTCCGTAGGCGCCAATATGTGAATAAAGGTCCAATGTTCCTTATTCACATAGATGGTAATGATAAACTTAAGCCTTATGGGATTTCTATTCATGGAGCTATAGATGTATTTTCACGCAAGATTCGTTGGTTAAAAGCAGGATATACAAACAAAAACCCCAACCACATACTGCGTTTCTATTTGGAATTATATGTGGTCGTATGAAAATGCCAAGGACAGTTCGTTTCGATGATGGTACAGAAAACGTTCTTATACGTGACGTTCATATGATTTTAAGATCATTCGGAAATGGTACGAGTGACTGGCGACGTTGCGCACTGTCAGGAAGATCAACTGCTAATCAAAGAATCGAAATGTTTTGGGGCATATTGAATAGAGCATGCTTGTACTTTTGGAGAGACCTATTGAGAGGTTTGAGAGATAGTGGAGATTTTCTTGATAACGATCCAGTTCAAATTGAATGTGTGCGATTTTGCTTTATACCCATTATTCAAAGCCATTTGGACGAATTTCAAATGGCATGGAACAGTCACAGGATAAGAGCGCAACATAAGGAAGAGGGATATGTAACCGGTATTCCTGACGTCCTGTTTTTCCAGACTGAGATATTTGGTACTTTTGATGGCTCTTTAGAGGAGGAGATTCGAGAATTTGCAGATCGTTCCTGTCCACCTTTTCCTGTATATTGGTGTCGTGAAGAGTTTATACAGCTCATTGAAGCTGCGTTTAATATTAACCGAAGACAGTTTATGAGACCTTCAAATACAAGTGAAGCAATAGAGTTGTACAACATTATTTCAAGCAAATTGTCTCATGTTGAATTGGAATTAAATGGCATATAACTTGTGTAATGACTTATGGTTGAAACATATATTAAGAACTGGTCACCTAAAAGTGACAAAGTCATCCGGTCAGTGGTAAATCGACTATAATTAAAAAATTCAAAACAAAGTAGTAATACAATACAATACAATATGTTTATTCAGTAATTTAGGCCTCTGGCCCATTATACAAATTTACATTTACAAAATAAGTCCACATAAGTGACATCACCTTAGAGAGGTTGAAGTAATAATATTTCTATCATAAGGTCGATATGTTTTCAAAATTGTTGTTACAATTGTGTTGCACAAAGGAAAGGGTTAATACATAAAATATGTAACACAGAATTTAATATTAAACGAATAGTATACTAAATTGTTTTCATATAGAGAGTTCATGCCAATTATGCACAATTTATACAATACATATAAAAATGATGTTTAACCTAATAATACAGGAATTGAAAACATGTATGGCTTAGCTTATTGTATTTTCCATATAACTTAACTTCCTGATTTTAAACGACTCGACCAAAAACTTCGCAAGAGATTTTATGCACATCGGTCTGGGATCAGCCATTATTTCATTGAATAGTTCTTTTGATGGATATGATGATTTCCATTTCGCTTAGAAGTATAAAGTCCTGAGATCAACATAAGCAGGACATACCATCAAGAAATGGAACTCATCCTCCACCACATGTATATTTCGTTTAATGCACAAATCACAAAAACGTAAGTTATGATCAATGTTTTGATGTCTACCTTTTTCAATATTTAAACAATGGCTTGAGCATCTGAAATTTGATAATATACGACGATTATTAAACGACATGTCAATTTATAAATATCTTTCCGTATGTAGTAGATATTTAAAGTATTTATAATAATTTGCTTTTGATGATTCACCTATTTTTTGTTGCAAGACTTGGAGAGAACAATCTATTAAACGTTGTCTAAATATCTTCAGAAATTGGGACGAATCTCCTACTCCATCAGATATCCACACAAACCCAAAACCATTTTCATGTAATAAATCAAAGTACTGAAGTACTAAAATGCGGGGGATGTAGCAAACAGTGGAGCGTTTAATTAACTAGATACATGGGGGCAACATGTAGAGTTCATTATTTGTCAGAAGCATTTATACAGACTTATGAGCTCTTAGTAACCTTGAACATTGACAGCCATGTGTTTTAAATGTGATACACAGTATCAATAAAGTGCAACGGTCATGGTGGAGTGCCCTTTGGCAAGGAATATTTCCTAGCCTAGTACTGGTTTGTTTACCAAGGGATCATGAATAAGTGAACTGTCGCCGTGATATAACTGAAATAATGTTGGAAGTGGCGTAAAACCCTATATATAATAATAATCATTAAAGTGAACATTTCTACCCGTTGTGTAAAAATACAACAAACGCTATGACTAGGGATTAAAGTGAACATTTCTACCCGTTGTGTAAAAATAAAACAAACGCTATGACTAGGGGTTTTCTCAAACAAAAAATGGTTTCAATATAAATTTACATTTTGTTATTTTTGCACAAGCAAATTGTTATACTTTTATATATAATGAAGTTACTTTGTGTTTTATTTTATACTTAAATTTCTAAATTATGTATACAACTTTATGGATTAAAAATTTACATTGTGTACGTTTACTTTGTATAATGTGCATACTGTTTAGCTTGTTGTGAAACGTATTTAACTGATCCCTGGGCAATCAAGACAAATTGTCCATTTTGAAAAAACAGAGGGCAGCCCAAACATTTACAAATTTTCATTTCCTGTAAGCTGGGCATGACAATATACGGAGGTATTCAGCACAGCTGAATCCCCCGCATAAAAAGTATGCAAGTCGTCTAGCTAGAAAATAGTCAGAGTTAGAAGAACTATTTAAAGGTCATTTAGTCATCGACAAATAAACATTCAAATCTAGGTATCATTCGGATTTTCTCGCAATTCTCGTCAAACGGGTAGCTTACATTAATTACATCCTTTTGACCACAAACTTGTCGAATCTTTGTTATAATTTACTATTTTAGACTGTATATCGATTCTGAACGATACATCGCAGAGTATTTCGACTATTCCGTGCGGTACATAGCTGCTATTTTGGTAACGAGATAAGAACAGTAACCTTTTAAAATATTAACACATATTCTCCTTTCTGTCAAATGTCTTATTTTGAAATTTTGAAATTATTATGAAACATAATAGTCTGTTTATTACTTTTTTGCATAATAATGGATAGCTATGTCATTTTAAGCTAAATTAGGGAATAGTTTGCTTTCCATCGGGATTTGTTACATCTACACTCTGACAATAAAACAGTTAACCAGTTTCCATTTGCAGATTATATATCACCTTTCAGCAGATGAATATTAATTATATTTTTGTTAAAGAAAAAACCTATCAATTTTCGTTCGTCAAAAACAGTTAAACTCTATAATTTAATCTTTACTTTCGGAAATTGTTAGCCATTGTCCTCGACCAAGTTTCGCCGCAAATCCCCTGTGAAAATGTCTGAACAAAGACATTTCCTTAAAGAGAGCTCAAACATTGCGAATGTTCTACACCATCCAGAGGTCGATTTAACCGTTACTTCATCTATTTAGTTTACCTTATTCAATGATTTGGCGAGACCCATTGGGCCATCAGGTAGCCCAATATGTTTATAATTCCGGTGTTGTTAGTACAAATTCTCTGCCAACATTCTTTCGAAAGTTAGACAAAAGCCATCGCGGCAAGTATCTATCATTTATCACCACTGGGCTTAAACCAATGTAGAGAAGAAGCCAATTTAGTATTATTTGTTTAAGATGTTCCTCACATGATCTCATGATTGAAAATGGAAGACATTTATACATAGATCGAAATTTCAGGTTCTGTCAAATTTGTGAAAAACAAAATATCTATTTAATCGAGAACGAATTTCATATTTTCTTTCAATTTATAGTTAATGACACGTCAAACTCGGGGACAACGGAGAGTACGTACGGTTCGACTAGTCCAAGAAAATTCATCCATGGGTTCATTCTCATAATTATTCTGGATCAGGTAGAATGTCAGTCAAAATCAAGTAAAATGAGCCGCATTTCGTAACAATGTCCAACCAATCAAATACATAAATACGTACATGCGCTAACGTAGCTCATCTGGATCTGGCAGAAAGTACGTCAAATTTGGGGACAACGGAGAGTACGTATGGGAAAAATGATTGTGGATCAGGTAGAATGTCAGTCAAAATCAAGCAAATTGAGCTGCAGTATGTACAATGTCCTAGTAATTGCAGGCACAAATACGTACATGCGCTAACCCTCGTAGCTCATCTGGATCTTAGGGCAAGTGCGTCAAACTCGGGGACAACGGAGAATACGTCCGGTACGACTTGTCCAAGAAAATCCATCCATGAGTTCACTCTAAAATTTATTCTGGATCAGGTAGAATGTCAGTCGAAATCAAGCAAAATTAGTTGCAGTTTGTAACAATGTACAACTAATTAAATACATGAATAAGTACATGCGCTAACCCTCGTAGCTCATCTGGATCTGGCAGCAAGTTCTTCAAACTCGGGGAAAACGGAGAGTACGTATGAGACAACGTGTCTAAGACAATTCATCTATGGGTTCACTCTCAAAATGATTCTGGATCAGGTAGAATGTCAGTCGAAATCAAGCAAAATTAGCTGCAGTTTATAAACATTGTTATAAACTGCAGCTCATTTTGCTTCATTTTGACTGACATTCTACCTGATCCTGAATAATTTTGAGAGTGAACCCATGGATGAATTTTCTTGGACACATCGTACCGTAAGTATTCTCCGTTGTCCCCGAGTTTGACGGACATGCCGCAAGATCCAGATGAGCTACGCGGGATGGCGCATGTACGTATTTGTGCCTGCAATTACTAGGACATTGTACATACTGCAGCTCATTTTGCTTGATTTTGACTGTCATTCTACCTGGTCCAGAAAAATTTCGAGAGTGAACCCAAGGATGAATTTTCTTGGACAAGTTGTCCCACACTTACTCACCGTTGTACCTGAGTTTGACGGACATTCTACCTGATCCAGAATAATTTTGAGAGTGAACCCATGGATGAATTGTCTTGGACGATGTCGTAACGTACGTACTCGCCGTTGTCCCCGAGTTTGACGGACTTGCCGCCAGATACAGATGAGCTACGAGGGTTAGCGCATGTAGGTATTTATGTATTTGATTAGTTGGACATTGTTATAAACTGCAGCTCATTTTGCTTGATTTTGACGGACATTCTACCTGATCCTGAATAATTTTGAGAGTGAACCCATGGATGAATTTTCTTGGAAACGTCGAACCGTTCGCAATCTCCGTATCCCCGAGTTTGACGGCCTTGTCCCCAGGTCCAGATGAGCTAAGAGGGTTAGCACATGTACGTATTTATGTATTTGATTAATTGGACATTGTTACAAACTGCAGCTCATTTTGCTTGATTTTGACTGGCATTCTACCTGGTTCAGTATAATTTTGAGAGTGAACCCATGGATGAATTTTCTTGGACACGTTGTACCATTCGTATTATCGATTGTCCCCGAGTTTGACGGACTTGCTGTAAGATCCAGATGAGCTACGAGGGTTAGCGCATGTACGTATTTATGTATTTGATTAGTTGGACATTGTTACAAACTGCAGCTCATATTGCTTGATTTTGACTGGCATTCTACCTGATCCAGAATAATTTTGAGAGTGATCCCATGAATGAATTTTCAGGACACGTCATACCTTACGTACTCTCCGTAGTCCGCGAGTTTGACGGACTCATCTGAACATAACGGAAATCCTCGAAACTCAAGTTAGCGCTTCAATGTGAAATATTTGATATTTGCCACATATTTCAGCCATGGGTTCATTCTCATCAGTTACTATAACTCATCTGAACATAAAGGAATCTCCACCAAACTCGCGTTAGCGGGTGAATATGGAATGGGTGATATTTTCCAAGAATTTCAACCATGGGTTCATTCTCTGGCTGAAATTCGTAGAAAATACCACCCATTTTATATTTACCAGCTAACGTGTGTTTCTTGGACATGCCGTTATGTTCAGATGAGTTATAGTAATTTATGAGAATTAACCCATGGCTGAGAGTCGTGGCAAATGTCACCCATTGCACATTCACCCGCTAACATGAGTTTGATGTACATTTCGTTATGTTCAGATGAGTTGTAGTAACTTATAAGAATGAACCCATGGCTAAAATTCGTGGCAAATGTCACCCATTCCACATTAACCCGCTAACGTGTTTGATGGATATTTTGTTAGTTCAGATGAGTTATAGTAACTTATGAGAATGAACCCATGGCTGAAATTCCTGGAGAATATCACCCAATCCATAGTCACCGGCTAACGTGAGTTTTATGGAGATTCCTCTATGTTCAGATGAGTTATAGTAACTTATGAGAATGAACCCATGGCTGAAATTTGTGGAAAATATCAAACATTTCATATTCACCCGCTAACCTGAGTTTTAGGGACTCTCCGTTATGTTTGGATGAGTTATAGTAACTCATGAGAATAAACCCATGGCTGAAATTCGTGGCAAATGTCACCCATTCCACATTCACCCGCTAACATGAGTTTGATGGAGATTCATGTATGTTCAGATGAGTTATAGTAACTTATAAGAATGAACCCATGGCTGAAATTTGTGAAAAATATATCCCATTCCATGTTCACCCGTTAACGTGAGTTTGATGGAGATTCCTGTATGTTCAGATGAGTTATAGTAACTTATGAGAATGAACCCATGGCTGAAATTTGTGGAAAATATCACCCATTTCATATTCACCCGCTAACCTGAGTGGACTTTCCGTTATGTTCGGATGAGTTATAGTAACTTATGAGAATGAACCCATGGCTGAAATTCGTGGAAAATACCACCCATGTTTATATTTACCAGCTAACGTGTGTTACTTGGACATGCCGTTATGTTCAGATGAGTTAAAGTAACTTATGAGAATGAACCCATGGCTGCAATTCGTGGCAAATGTCACTCATTCCACATTCACCCGCTAACATGAGTTTGATGGACATTTCGTTATGTTCAGATGAGTTATAGTAACTTATAAGAATGAACCCATGTCTGAAATGTGTGCAAAATATCACCCATTCCATGTTCACCAGCTAACGCGAGTTTGATGGAGATTCATGTATGTTCAGATGAGTTATAGTAACTTATGAGAATGAACCCATGGCGGAAATTCGTGGAAAATATCACCCATTCCATATTCACCCGCTAATGTGAGTTTTATGGAGATTCCTTTATGTTCGGATGAGTTATAGTAACTTATAAGAATGAACCCATGGCTGAAATTCGTGGAAAATATCACCCATTCCATATTCACCCGCTAATGTGAGTTTGATGGAGATTCATTTATGTTCAGATGAGTTATAGTAACTTATGAGAATGATCCCATGGCTGAAATTTGTGGAAAAAATCGCCCATTTCATATTCACTCGCTAACCTGAGTTTCGGGAACTCTCCGTTATGTTCGGATGAGTTATAGTAACTCATGAGAATGAACCCTTGGCTGCAATTCTTGTCAAATGTCACCCATTCCATATTCACCCGCTAACATGAGTTTGATGGACATTTCGTTATGTTCAGATGAGTTAAGAATGAGCCCATGGCTGAAATTTGTGCAAAATATATCCCATTCCATGTTCACCCGCTAACGTGAGTTTGATGGAGATTCATGTATGTTCAGATGAGTTATAGTAACTTATGAGAATGAACCCACGGTTGAAATTCGTGGAAAATATCACCCATTTCATATTCACCCGCTAACCTGAGTTTTGGGGACTCTCCGTTATGTTCGGATGAGTTATAGTAACTCATGAGAATAAGCCCATGGCTGAAATTCGTGGCAAATGTCACCCATTCCACATTCACCCGCTAACATGAGTTTGATGGACATTTCGTTATGTTCAGATGAGTTATAGTAACTTATAAGAATGAACCCATGACTGAATTTTTGCAAAATATATCCCATTCCATGTTCACCCGCTAACGTGAGTTTGATGGAGATTCATGTATGTTCAGATGAGTTATAGTAACTTATGAGAATGAACCCATGGCTGAAGTTTGTGGAAAATATCACCCATTCCATATTCACCCGATAACCTGAGTTTCGGGGACTCTCCGTTATGTTCAGATGAGTTATAGTAACTTATGAGAATGAACCCATGGCTGAAATTCGTGGAAGATATCACCCATCCCATATTCACCCGCAAACCTGAGTTTCGTGGACTTTCCGTTATGTTCGGATGAGTTATAGTAAGAAAGATGAGCTGCAGTTTGTAACAATGTCCAACTAATCAAATACATGAATACGTATATGCGCTAGTCTGTCAAGCTCGGGGACAACGGAGAGTACGTATGGAACAACGTGTCCAATAAAATTCAAAATCAAGCAAAATGAGCTGCAGTTCGTAACAATGTCCAACTACTCTCTTTTGTTCCCGAGTTTGACGGACGTGCTTCCAGATCCAGATGTGCTACGAGGGTTAGCGCATGTACGTATTTATTTATTTGATAGTTGGACATTGTTACAAACTGCAGCTCATTTTGCTTGATTTTGACTGACATTCTACCTGATCCAGAATAATTTTGAGAGTGAACCCAAGGATGAATGTTCTTGGACACGTTGTACCATACGTACTCTCCGTTGTCCCTGAGTTTGACGCACTTGCTGCCAGATCCAGAATAGCTACGAGTGTTAGCGCATGTACGTATTTATGTATTTGATAGTTGGACATTGTTACAAACTGCAGCTCATTTTGCTTGATTTTGACTGGCATTCTACCTGATCCAGAATAGTTTTGAGAGTGAACCTATGGATGAATTTTCTTGGACACGTTGTACCTTACGTATTCTCCGTTTGTCCCGAGTTTGACGGATTTGTCTCTAGGTCCAGATGAGCTACGAGTGTTAGCGCATGTACCTATTTATGTATTTGATAGTTGGACATTGTTACAAACTGCAGTTCATTTTGCTTGATTTTGACTGCCATTCTACCTGATCCAGAATTTTTTTGAGAGTGAACCCATGGATGAATTTTCTTGGACACGTTGTCCCATACATACTCTTCGTTGTCCCCGAGTTTGACGGACTTGCTGCCATATCCAGATGAGCTACGAGGGTTAGTGCATATACGTATTTATGTATTTGATAGTTGGACATTGTTACAAACTGCAGTTAATTTTGCTTGATTTTGACTGGCATTCTACCTGATCCAGAAGCAATGAAATGATTCTTTACATTGGCGCGCGCGGGAAAATAACCGCTTAAATTGAGATATTTTTTTCCGTTTCGTGTTTTCATTTATACAATCGAAAATAATTATTTTTACTTGCGTATTGCATATATTGATATAAAGAAAACATATTTTGAAATGAAGAATTAAACTATAACACATTTAAACATAATATGATTTCAAGATTGTTAATCTAGATATCATGTAATACAAGACATTAAACTGAAATAATTATTTAAAAAAGAGCATATATATTTCATGATCTCTACATCTATGTCTATTATTAGAGAAAAATAAATCGTAATGATGATAAATATATTGAAATCATGTGTGCAACTGATGCTTAATATGCGCTGCATATAAAGACAGTTCAACAATTGCAATTTCTACTGCACATAACGAAATATCTACCTAATATAATAAACTATCATCTGCATATAATGCAATTTCCACCACTTATAATGAAATATAGACCGTATATGAATAATCAAGTCATGATAAGACGATTATGGCGTTTCATACACTAGTATCTTGATAAAATTACGGGGACAGCATTACGGCTGGTGTAATGTTTATAGAATAAACTTAAGTAAATGCTGAAGGTTAACTAATATAAATATAGTTGAAAGATCCGTTAAACGCAATCAACACTACCACAGAACAGATCAATGTACCAAGGTTAAGTAAAGTTTACATCGGTTGAATAAGTCATGGAAAGTCACAGTTCAAAAAGACTACGTCTCAAGGAGTCCACTAGAGAGCGGGATATACGGGTTCGATTCCATGTCGAGTAAAATCATAACCAACTTAGTGGCTTCCCTCCTAACATTCGAGATACGGGTTCGATACCCTGTCGAGTAAAATCATAACTAACTTAGTGGCTTCCCTCCTAACATTCGAGATACGGCTTCGATATTCTGTCGAGTAAAATCATAACCAACTTAGTGGCTTTCCACCTAAAATTCGAGATACAGGTTCGATATACTCAGTCGAGTAAAAGCTTAACCACCTTAGTGGCTTCCCTCCTTTTAATCGAAAAACGGGTTCGATACCCTGTCGAGTAAATTCGTAACCAACTTAGAGGCTTGTTTCCTTACATTCGAGAGACGGGTTAAATTCCCTATCGAGTATAATCGTAACCAACTTAGAGTCTTCTTTCTTACATTCGAGTTCGGGTTCGATTCCTTGTCGAGTAACATAGTAACCAACTTAGAGATTACCGCTTTACATTCGAGATACGGGTTTGATTCCTTGTAGAGTAAAATCGTAACCAACTTAAAGATTACCTCCTTACATTCGAGATACGGGTTCGATTCCTTGTAGAGTAAAATCATGACCAATTTAGAGATTACCTCCCTACATTCGAGATACGGGTTCGATTCCTTGTCGAGTACAATCGTGACCAATTTAGAGATTACCTCTTATTTTCGAGATACGGGTTCGATTCATTGTCGACTAAAATCGTAACCAACTTAGAGTCTTTTTCCTTACATTCGATATACGGGTTTGATTCCTCGTCGATTAAAATCGTAACTAATTTAAATGCTTCCTTCTTACATACGAGATACCGATTCGATACCCTGTCGAGTAAAATCGTAACCAACTTAGAGGCTTCCTCCTTACATACGAGATACTTTTTCGATTCCTTGTCGAGTAAACAACCAAGTGGCTCCCTTCCTTGCATACGAGATTCCATGCAGAGTAAATTCGTAACCAACTTATTGGCTTCTCTTCGTGGCGCCAAGGAGCGAAAAATCATTACAGTACTACCATTTTTAAGTCCGTATATAAATAAACTCCTGTTAAAAGCAGCGTTAACCCTTTAGCACATAAAGGTGCTTTCTGACGACTCTACAGCAAAGGACTTGTGCAAATATTTATTTAGTAAACTTTATTAAATATTCATTTTTTTCATTTATAAATTAGATATGTTGACGTATTGTTTTCAAAATCGTCTGCTGCATATTTGCTGTATGTAGTAAAAGGTTAAATATTGGATATACAATGCAAACAAGGAATACAGGGTTAATAGTGTCGCTATAATTTAATAAAGGTAAACATAAATATCTAAAAGAATGACATATCACGATAACGCAGCGTTAAACCTCGGATGTACATTGCGAAGAATGAATACAGGTATACTAGTCTCACTCAAACCTCATAAGGGTGTAAATAAATATTTAAAAGATTGACATATCACGATAAAGTAGCGTTAAACCTCGGATGTACTTTGCGAAGAAGGTACACACGTATGATAGTCTCGCTTTAACTTTTAAACTGTATAAGGGTGTAAACAAACATGTAAAGTATTGATTAATCACGATAAAGCCCGAAAATCGATCATTGTGCACTGCTGTTGTACGGACGTTTTGTCCTTGTTTCCTTTCTCTATCGCTTTAAATATAATCTATCTGTCTGTCGATTTGTCCCGTTCTCCCGTAGGAATAAACTGTTTATTTCACTCACGATATTCAAGTTTGACCTTTCTTTAGGTAAATTCGTCTTAGTCGATGCTAGTTTTCCCATCTCCCTTAAAGATTTACATTTGTAGTTATATTTGTGTAACGGCAAGGATAATTTCTTTAGGTGTTTCAATGAAGAATCGTATGTAAATAGCGTACTTGTTGATTATTTAAAACCTGATTATGACTGTTTTACGCAGATATACAGTATTATGATGTGCATATATATCTCTGTCATATATTATAAGAAACAATGTACATTTACATATAATTAAACAGTACCCTTCGACCTAACAGTAACATGGTAGAGGTAGTTTTAATGACTAAAAGAAGCAATTTGAATTATATAGTGTGTAACCGGCCACGGCAGGTTCGATTTAGGATACAACACGACAACAGAGAAAGAATGCGAGTTTATACTTGTAATAAGTGTTGGCTTTTACTCATAGCCAAAACAGGACAAATATATACAGTAAATGAGACATGTTAACAACTAAAATGACAATATATATCTTAATAGAGGGAAAGTCAGAGAAAGAGAGAGAGAGAGTGCTCAGAGTGGTCAGCATGGTAGGTAAACGTTACCTTTGGAGCTGGCCACAACTGGGAAGAAAACAGAAAGAGACAGGCCTTATATAGTACAGAATACCTTGTGTATACACAAGATTCACAATAATCACATGAACCATGCATACCACAAGTAAATAGGGCAGGCATACATGTAGTAACTAGAAGAGTCATAAGAAAATGTAGAGTCAGGTATATGTACGGTGGCTTCAAGAAACCGCTCCCGTTACAATTGTATTATGACAGAATACATGCATGGTTAGGAAAATATTTTGATTTGGTGAAAACACGTGTACGCCGTAATCTTAAGAAAAGAGGATAAAGTTCGGGATCAGGTTATTATTGGTTAATGAGGTGAAAAGCGTTACTCGATTTACACAAAATATAATTGTGTATACCCTGCTTAAACCCTTCCCACATACAACACATGTGTCTTAGTCGACTTTGAAAACATTGTGAGCAATTTCTCCTTTTACCGAAATCATTTCAAAGGTCGTCTGCTGCAGAGATTTCAGAACCTGTCTTTATATAATAAAGGATTAAGGATTTATAACGACTTATTGATAAAAGTTCGTGTGCGTAAAAGGGTTATTTTTTAATCCAAAGCGTGTAAATCCAGATTTTACACCATGTCTGATCAAGGTATATGATTTATTTTCAAAACGTTTAACGTTACCCTTTTCCTCATGAGTATTGTTGTCGGTGCCATTGGATTCTCGTTGTTAACAAACACTTTATAATTTTTCTATTTCAATAATATATCTCCGTTACTACATTAAATCATCTTTTTTTCAGGACAGGTCGACGACAATGGCGGAAGCAAATCCAACAAACCTATCTGATGAAGACAACACAAAGATGTGCGACCATTGCTCTTTTCGAGGTATTAACACACAGGCAGGAACGTTCTGTCTGGTTTGTTCAGAATATTTATGTGATTCATGTGAAGTAGTCCATCGCAGCTCTAAAGCATCATGTGATCATGAGCTTAAACCGTTCGAAGAGTCACAAAGATTGTCGATCAAACAGAAGGCATTAATTTCCACAATCATGGTATGCGACATCCACCGAACAGAGACTCTTGCACTTTTCTCTGTCGACCATTCAATAGCCGTATGCAATGTTTGTAACACAACGAAACACAGATAATGTAAAACTCATGACCTGAAAATAATTTCGAAAGATGCAAATAAAAAGAACGATGTGTTTCAATGTATTGAGAAATTAAAGACTTTATTATCAGAGAGCAAAGAAATTGAACAATCCAGGGAAGAGGATACAAAATTGATAGAGAATTGCTCTAAAAAATGTATTCAAGAAGTTAGGAAAATCAAACAACAAATCATCGTTTGTGCAGAAAGACTGGCAAAGGATATGGAAGAAAATATATCGAACACTAAACATAAACTTATTGCTGAGATTGAAAGTGATAAAAAAGCAGTGATTGACACGAACGAACAGATAGAACGAATTTTGAGCTCATTTGAAACCCTCAGACAGGAAATTGATGATGCGGCATTTGTCCTAATGATGAAAGAGAAAGGAAACATTGAAGACGGGATAGAAATGAAAGACGAAATACTGAAACAGTTAATGCCGGTTACGTTAGAATTCCAGCAGTCTGACAAACTTGTGACCCTAATGTCAGACATAACCACAATGGGCAGTCTAGAAGTCAAAGAGAAGCAGATCAGAACACCTAAGACCGTTGAAAGACGAGAACATCAGCTTTCCTTCCCGGATATACTCTCTACTACAAACAATGGAGCCATTGATGCAGGAACACGTTATGTCACAGGGTGTGTTTTTATGCCAGACGGTAAATTAGTCATTTGTGACTATAACAATAAAACCGTCAAAGCCTTTACATTGGACTTCAAACTAAAGAACGAACTGACGATTGGATCCTATGTCTGGGATGTGGCAGTTGTGTCTAAGACCGAGGTTGTTGTGACTAAACCAGATTCAAACAGTCTTCAATTCTTAACTCTGTCTAATGGACTTGAGAAGGGTAAATCAATTTCTGTCGAAATGAACTGTTGGGGAATTGACTGTAAAAACGATAAACTATATGTCAGTTGTCATGATAGAAGTGGAAATGGAGGAGTGGTAAATGTTCTGACGATGGACGGTGTTACAGTAAACACCTTTATCATTAGTCAGGGAAATTCTTACTACTTGGCCGTGAACAGTTCCGGGGATAGAATCCTTATAAGTACACATACCAATGGTGTAGTGTGTATAGATAACACCGGTAATACACTGTATACGTATTCTGACTGTTACCTTAACCGGGGCCGTGGTTTGTCGTTTGACTCGTATGATAACTTCATGGTGTGTGTAGCAGATCCATACAATTTGATCGGTGAACACAATATACACGTGGTAACGAGTAAGGGTACTAAACATAGGATTCTTCTTACTGAAAATGACCTCGTGTGCGAGCCTCACTGTTTGGCTTACAGACCCAGCGATAACACTCTGGTTATCGGCCAACGTGAGTCACTCGTAGCATTTACCATTAAGTAAACACGCACGTTCAAGTAAATATAAAAAAACAAACACGTTTATTCAAATTGATTGTCATATAGATACACTGATTAAACTGTAGATGTCGGTCGATAGAGGGTTACTCGATTGCAGACTTACGGGATCTTAACCGTAATACTTACATTCAATTTACACAAAATGTAATGAAATAAGTGACCGAGTACACTTACATATACTTTTTAGGTCACTTCAATAGTAAATAAGTAGAATGATCTACTACATATCTGCTTATAAATATATTTTTCTTCGTTTATTAACGAACTAAAACTATATATCCTTTATAACAGGTTACGCACAAATTTATTAACTGTCGAATGCAGTGTATATCATTTTTTTGGCTGAATACATATCGTGTTATCAAACAATAATAAGGACTATTTAATTGTGGACATTTTATATCACCTGTGCACGAAGTGCAAGGTAAGCTATTGCGATAACATGTTGTACGGCGTCCGTCCGTGTGCGTCGTGCGTCGTCCGTTGTCAACAATTTGTCTTGTTAACACCCTGTAGGCTACATTTTGCATTTGAGCTTCATGAAAGTTTATCAGAACATTTATCTCCATCAAATCTTGGATACATTTGAAACTGAGCCATATGAGGTCAACAACTAGGTCACTAGGTCAAATCTTAGGAAAATCTTGTTAACACTCCAGAGACCACATTTTCAACTTGAGCATGTTGAAACTTTATCAGAGTGTTTGTCTTGATGATATGTAAGTCAAGTTTAACATGGGTCATGTCGGGTCAAAAATGTCACTAAGTCAAATTGAAGGAAAATATTGTTAACACTCTAGAAGCCGCAATTTTTGCTTCAGCATTTTAAAATGTTGTCAGAATGTTTATCTTTAAAATATCTAGATCAAGGCTAAACATGGGTCATATTGGGTCAGAAATTAGGTCAACCTAAATTGAAAGAACATATTGTTAACACTGTAGAAGTCACATTTGTTGCTACAGCAGCTTGAGATTTAGTCAGAATGTTTATCTAAATGATACATATGCAAAGTTTGAATATGGGTCATTCCGGGTCAAAAACTTGGTCACAAGGCCAAATTGAAGGAATATCTTGTTAACACTTTGGAGGCCGCATTTGTTGCTTCAGCAGTTTGAAATTTTGTCAGAATGTTTGTCTTACAGATATCTAGGTCAAGAAACTAGGTCACAAGGCCAAATTAAAGGCAAATCTTGTTAACACTGTAGAAGCCGCATATTCTGCTACAGCAGCTTGAACTCTGGTCGGAATGTTTATGATGTTTATGCCAGGTCTCAATATGGGTCATGCCGGATTAAAAGCTAGGTCACTAGGCTAAATTGAAGGGAAACCTTTTTAGCACTCTGGATACTACATTTTTAACTTGAGCATGTTGAAACTTTATAAGAATGGTGGTCTTGATGATATGTACATGTAGGTCAAATTTTGTCAAAATGTTTGTATTAATGATATCGAAGTCAAGTTTGAATATGGGTCATATCGGTTCAGAAACTATGTCACTAGGCTAAATTGAAGTGAAATTTTAATAACACTGTAGAAGCCACATTCTTTATTCATTAGCTTAAACTTTGGTCAGAATGTTTATCTTAATTATATCTACGCCAATTTTGAATACGGGTTATGCCGGGTCAAAAAGTAGGTCACTGGGCCAAATTGATGGTAAAGCTTGTTAACACTCTGCAGGTCGCACTTTTGGCTTCAGCAGCTCAACATTTTGTCAGAATGTTTCTCTGAATTATATCTAGGTCAAGTTCGAATATGTGTGATATTAAGTCAGAAACTAGGTCAATAAAGAAAAATATTGTTCAAACTCCGGATGCCGCACTTTTACTTTTTACTTTTTGAAACTTTGTCAGAATGTTAGTCTTGAAGATATCTAGTCCATGTTGGAATATTGGTCATATCGAGAAAACTAATATAGATCACTAGGCCAAATGAAGAAAATTCTTGTTAACACTCTGGAGGTTGCATTTTGAATCTTTGTCAGCATAATTGCCTTGATGTGTTTTGCAATGCATTACATTGCATACTTCAGGTGAACGAACTAGGGCCATCATGGCTCTCTTATATTTTAAAGCCTTGAGTCATGGTCAATACTGTAAATAATAATTTGTTTCTTTTAATTTGTTTTCTTAATTTCATTATCTCATTGTTTAGAAACATTAGTGTAAATAGTTTGTTTATAACTTAGCATAGAAAGAGATACACGCCATCAACCGGTACAGTGGTGGACGAAATAACTTGTATGAAACCAGCACCCTCTATATTGCAAGATTGACATTGCAGTTGTATAGAAGCGATGAACTTACCTTGCAGCAGTGGTTAAGTGCACATGAACTAGTTTAATATCTTGATTGTGTATAAGCTTAGTGTTTAACGCATTCTCAATAGTATTTCAGTTATTTCACGACAATTGGTTTGTAAGTTACAACTACTGTAGGAAACATTAACCTCGTGAATCACATTAGGTGTAAGCTCAACGTCGTTGATGCATTCATACTCGTTCTTATTGTATAAAGCTCATGTACATTGTGTGTTAATGTTTATTGCCAACTCATTAAAAAGCCAGTCAATAGCTACATGACATATTGGCATGTGTTTAGTTGAATGATCTCTTTATAAGTGATCGCTGCATTCTGAAAATAAACTGTTTAACCAATTTCATAACTCGAAAACGGTTCTAACAACAATAATAACGTTTTAACCGTTTATCTCGTATAGCGTGCGGGTCACGTGCACCACATCTGCTGCAGATGACGTTGGCACTATGTCGCTATGCTGTAAATGGTTAATTTGGTATGTTTAAGAGATACAATGGAACCAGTCTCTAGTTCTCTCACAAAGAAAAACTATTTTAACCATACAAGACTTCTTGTTTGCTTTTGAATGAAAAGTTGGACTGATACCAGTCTATTTTAAGTGTCTACGATGTGATAGACTGGAGTCAGTCCTTATTTCTTTCTCTGAGTGAAAGTCTTCATTTATATATGGAACTTGTTGAGCACGTCGAAAAAAAAATGGAAATCTGTTAGATTGTATAGATAATAAATGGACTGGTTCCAGTTCATATGATTGGTGCTACAATATACCAAACAGTAGATCATTTGTTACAAGTGTAGATTCAGATTATACTGGGCATCCGTGATTTCATATCTAGATTGGCACTGTTTGTTTATAAGTTCACAGAACCTTTCAAGAAATATTTAACATACAGTATTTACTTATATTACATAGTGTGGAAGTGCATCTTAGTCGTTTTCTACATTTGTCCAACATAGTCTAAGGTTGGTTTCCGAAGAACACTAGTTACTAGTTCTATGAAGTGAAGTGCTGATCTATCTACACTCGTCTATGTAATTGAGCGACGTTATAACAGAAACCCCTTTTAAAGATGTCTTTTTCCATTGCCATGGATATCTTAGCAGGTAATTTTCCTCACATGTAAAACTTTCGCTAAAGTTTGTTTTCTTGATGCATCGCTCGTAAGTATAGTTAAGGGATAAAATAAGGAATCCGTCGGGACCGAGTGATTACTATTTGGGATTTGTAACCGGAATTGCCTTGTTAGATCGCCACTCCCGGTGGTAATGGTAGAGTGTCCATAGTAAACGCACATGTTGTAGCTTAGTTGTATTATCCTTCACTAACTGACGAATGTTCTGCGCCTTCATATAAGTGAAGTACTGTGTTGTATTACCCCCAGTACGATAGCTAGATTAGTATTGATTGTCCTCTATGCCTTGACATTGTATAAACATATTAGATTATTAAAAGGGCATTGTCTTGCTTTGCATTTGAAAATCCTTCGAATACTGAGATAACATGATGATGGAGCAGTCAAAATTACAGGGCATTGTTCAGATGGAACGGATGCGCCAGTTGGCTACTTGGCAACACACGGATTACATAGGTTTCACACTGTTCCAGACAGTTGGATTGGTGCAGAAAACATTGATCTACGCGTTGAAGACATTGAGTGTATAAACACAGAAACACATTGCGAACTATGTTAAAATGGTAAAATAAGAATGACAATACATTATACGTCTACACATACATCTGAAAAAGATAACTGACCCCGTAGTAGTAGTGCTGAATTGTGTTGCACTCGTCGTGCATAACTAACTATTTCTCGAGCAGAACTGCTTCCGTTATCCATGTACGGTAATTTTTATATCCTGTTGACCACGACATTAAATAGAACAACAACACATAGTTTGATCTAGATATTACTCATCACTAGCTATTTCTCGTTTTATCACAATAATTGTTCGTATCTATTCAAAGCATTCATTCCTTTTTTTTAATATAAGTCAATTCGTCCATTCCAAAAACGTGCTATAGAATACCAGGTTACACGGAAAACGATATACGAAGTAATCTGTGAAAATTATTTACATGTAACCTTTTCTTTGCCATATCCAATGGCATGAGGAGTCTCTGATACATTTCCGTTTAGATGAATGATAGGCAACAGTCTGATCAGACGGTGATGAGGCGTTGTAGGCTGATCTTGATCTTCGTTCTCTTGGCAAAGTTCAAAATGCCTTTGTTCGCATGACGGCGATCATAAAGCTCATTAGTGCACCAAAGTGCTGCCCATAACATATTATGTTCAAAGTATTCATTAGTTTGTTTAATATAAGTTAATTCGTTAAATAAAAAAAAACGCGCTACTCTATATGAGCCAGGTTACACTATCTCCGAGATAATCTGTGAAAATAACCGTCACATCGTACATTCTTTTACATGTAGCCTTATCTTTGTAATATCCACTCGCAAGAGGAGTTCATGATACTTTTCCGTTTAGAAGAATGATAGACAACATTCTGATCAGACGGCGTGGAGTCCGTGATACTTGTACGTTTAGATGAATGATAGACAACATTCTGATCAGACTGCGTGGAGTCCGTGATACTTGTCCGTTTAGATGCATGATAGACAACATTCTGATCAGACGGTGCAGAGCCCGTGATACTTGTCCGTTTAGATGAATGATAGGCAACATTCTGATCAGACGGCGTGGAGTCCGTGATACTTGTCCGTTTAGATGAATGATAGACAACATTCTAATCAGACGGCGTGGAGTCCGTGATACTTGTCCGTTTAGATGCATGATAGACAACATTCTGATCAGACGGTGCAGAGTCCGTGATACTTGTCCGTTTAGATGAATGATAGACAACATTCTGATCAGACGGCGTGGAGTCCGTGATGCTTGTCCGTTTAGATGAATGATAGACAACATTCTGATCAGACGGTGCAGAATCCGTGATACTTGTTTGTTTAGATGAATGATAGGCAACATTCTGATCAGACGGTGCAGAGTCCGTGATACTTGTCCCTTTAGATGAATGATAGACAACATTCTGATCAGACGGCGTGGAGTCCGTGATACTTGTCCGTTTAGATGAATGATAGACAACATTCTGATCAGACGGTGCAGAATCCGTGATACTTGTTCGTTTAGATGAATGATAGGCAACATTCTAATCAGACGGTGCAGAGTCCGTGATACTTGTCCGTTTAGAAGAATAATAGACAACATTCTGATCAGACGGTGCAGAGTTCGGATACTTATTCGTTTAGATGAATGATAGACAACATTCTGATCAGACGGCGTGGTGTCCATGATACTTTTCCGTTTAGATGCACGACAGACAACATTCTGATCAGACGGTGCAGAGTCCGTGATACTTGTCCGTTTATATGAATGATAGACAACAGTCTGATCAGACGGTGCAGAGTCCGTGATACTTGTCCGTTTAGATGCATGACAGACAACATTCTGATCAGACGGCGTGGAGTCCATGATACTTGTCCGTTTAGATGAATGATAGACAACATTCTGATCAGACGGTGAAGAGTCCGTGCTACTTGTCCGCTTAGATAAATGATAGACAACATTCTGATCAGACGCTGCAGAGTCCGTGATACTTGTTCGTTTAGATGCATGATAGACAACATTCCGATCAGACGGTGCAGAGTCCGTGATACTTGTCCGTTTAGATGAATGATAGACAACATTCTGATCAGACGGTGCAGAGTTCGGATACTTGTTCGTTTAGATGAATGATAGACAACATTCTGATCAGACGGCGTGGTGTCCATGATACTTTTCCGTTTAGATGAATGATAGACAACATTCTGATCAGACGGCGTGGTGTCCATGATACTTTTCCGTTTAGATGCACGACAGACAACATTCTGATCAGACGGTGCAGAGTCCGTGATACTTGTCCGTTTATATGAATGATAGACAACAGTCTGATCAGACGGTGCATAGTCCGTGATACTTGTCCGTTTAGATGCATGACAGACAACATTCTGATCAGACGGCGTGGAGTCCATGATACTTGTCCGTTTAGATGAATGATAGACAACATTCTGATCAGACGGGGAAGAGTCCGTGCTACTTGTCCGCTTAGATAAATGATAGACAACATTCTGATCAGACGCTGCAGAGTCCGTGATACTTGTTCGTTTAGATGCATGATAGACAACACTCCGATCAGACGGTGCAGAGTCCGTGATACTTGTCCGTTTAGATGAATGCTAGACAACATTCTGATCAGACGGCGTGGAGTCCGTGCTACATGTACTTGTCCGTTTAGATGATTGATAGGCAACATTCTGATCATACGGTGCAGAGTCCGTGATACTTGTCCGTTTAGATGAATGATAGACAACATTCTGATCAAACGGTGCAGAGTCCGTGATACTTGTTCGTTTAGATGAATGATAGGCAACATTCTGATCAGACGGTGCGGAGCCCGTGATACTTGTCCGTTTAGATGAATGATAGGCAACATTCTGATCAGACGGTGCAGAGTCCGTGATACTTGTCCGTTTAGATGAATGATAGAAAACATTCTGATCAGACGGTGCAGAGTCCGTGATACTTGTCCGTTTAGATGAATGATAGGCAACATTCTGATCAGACGGTGCGGAGGTGCAGAATGCATTATATCTTTATTCTCTGTGCAAAGTAAATAATGCCGGTTATTGAATTACCGACAATAATTATGACCTGACTTTATTGAACTGGACCTGGACCTCAATATTGACATTATTGTTTACGCATGTAGCACATGTGCAATGATATGTCATTTATATGTTATAAGTATTATACATACTGAAATTTCCACCTTTTGCCAAAAACTGTAATCATAGCCCAACTATCTTAAATTGTACTAAATGGAGTGTCATCAATACCTCAAATCGCTAAATACGGCTCTTGTTTATCTTTGATCGACGACAGAGATATAACTGAATATTGCCAGTTTAATTGTGTTAAGAGGAGTGTGATGTACACCTCAAATCGCTAAACGCGGCATTTTTATATATATGATCGATGTCAGATATCTTACAGAATATTGTCAGTTTAATTGTGGCAAGAGGAGTGTGATTTACACCTCAAATCGCTAAACACAGCCCTTGTTTATGTATGATCGACGACAGAGATCTAACTGAATATTGCCAGTTCAAGTGTGGTAAGAGGATTGGGATTTACACGTCAAATCGCTGAACGCGACTCCTTTATATATATATGATCGATGTCAGAGATCTTACTGAATATTGCCAGTTTAATTGTGGAAAGAGGAGTGTGATTTACACCTCAAATCGCTAAACACAGCCCTTGTTTATGTATGATCGACAACAGAGATCTAACTGAATATTGCCAGTTCAAGTGTGGTAAGAGGATTGTGATTTACACCTCAAATCGCTAATTGTGGGAGCGGAAGGTAATTAGCATCTCAACTCACTGAACGCGGCCTTTATATATATATATATTTGCGATGGCATAGGTCTCCTTTAAGATTAACAGTTTAATTGTTGGAATGGGGTGTCACTAACACATAAAGAGCCGTGTTTAGCGAGTTGATGTGACCGGTTATTATTTGATGATGCATAAATCAATAAGGAAAACAGAGAAACGGCCGTTTAGATTCATTGCTATTTCTAGACATCTTAGCAGTTGCGTCAAAATGTGACTACATATGCGGAAAGGGTTTATGCTATATAGGACAGAAATAACATCGACGACTCACCCGTCGCCATGTTTACATTTTACCTGATAAATACATCCCTTTACCTGATGCAGACGACAACTGATAAAATCTGCGATATTTGACAATATTGGTGATCAAATCGATCTGTAGATATGACAGCATTTTCTTTCAAGATTAAAATACATTGAAGCGTAAAGAGAAATCGCTGTATATAATTATATGTCAAAAAGGCACGTGCTTTCAATTGCGTCAAAACGTGACTTCATGTGAGAAACAAGGTTTATATTTCTCATGCAGACGACAAATGATAAACTCTGCGACATTTGACAATTGATGGAAAAGGTGTTTATACTAATATCAATCAACACGTTCCCACATACAGACGCTACGCATCTGCAACACATGACGTTTGAAAACAGTTCAAGTCTAGTTAATAACTTAACGTTCAATCATATCCATCTGTAGATATGACAGATTATGCTTGTATAGATTAGAAAACATTGAGGCAAAAAGAGAAATCGATGTGTATGATTTATAAGTGTGTTCTGTTTAAAAAACCACATTTGCTGCAGTTGCATCAAAATGCGACTCCATGTGAGAAATGGTTTATGATATATAGGACAGAATTCACATCGAAGATTTACCCGGCGCCATATTTACATTTGTTTCTAATACAAATATCCCTTTACCTGTTTCAGATGATACATAACACTTCGGTAAGATACGACTTTTGTAAACATTGATGGGAAAGTGAAACTAATTTGCGTTATTTAGTCATATATTTAATTCAACATGTATTTAGTTATTTTTTAATTTAATACTTATTTATTTATTTAAGCCACAATATCACTGTGATAATTCGAACTGTCGCACCTAAACGACTAATGGTGGTGTAAAATGATTTATACAAATAAATTTCAATTGCCTGTGATAGAATTGTTACGCTCTTTGGATGTTCTGGTGTCTGTTAATTAGGGAACAATTTAAAGGTTGTTTGAACATAATATGTTAATAGGCAAAGCCTAGGTCGTGCGAAAGCAAGAACAATTAATTAAGCTGTGTCAGTCCCAAACAAGAAAGGAATTTGAAAAAAAAAAAAGAACAAACTTATCATGTATCTAAGTTTAATTAGTACATATCTGTTTTATTTTTTTATAAGGTCAGGAGTGTAACAGACTGTGAGATTCCCAGGGATGTTGATGGAAAACAATACTAGAAGGCGTTGAATAATGTTCTGATTTATTTTTACAAAAGCCAGTTATTTGTAAACTAGTAATAAGTATAATTGGAAGCTGACTCTTACCATGGTTGATTGATTTTTTGAGCTTAACATTACAAATGTATGTTCAATGGAATTTCGGTCCATCTAACATTTTCCCCCTGGCTTTCTAGAAAAAATACTTCACACAACAATCCCACAATGTAACTGGCTACTTTATTACTTACTTTGTTGTCACTATTAGCAATATTTGCAGAAGTTTTAACATTTCAAAATTTTGATCTCCATCTGGAGTTCAGCACCTTTAACGTTGGGTGCATGCATATCTTGTTCTACGTATCATATATGGTAAATTAACATCTACAAACCTGCCACAGTATTCATTAAGTGGTTGTTTGTTTATGCTAACTGTTAATGAAACAAACTGTATGCATAACAAAATGTTTATACTTTATGTTCATCAGATCGAATTATTGTTAGGGTAGAACATAATGCCGAAAACTGTGTTACAGACAAATCTGAATACATCTGTGCTTTCCGTGTTTGTATAAGTTAGCTTTACTCATTGAACTTTTGCAGTCATGTGACTGACATGTCGGTTAAATCTGTATACACTTGACACGCGATGAATTGAACAACCAATAATTCGAATACATCATTAAACTCGACCTATTTCCTGGAACGGATCTGTCTTTTGAACACAACAGTTCTGATTGCTCTTACGAGTACTCAATACTGCCGTTGGGCTATTTTCTTAATAAGAGTTTACCACTTGCTTGTTGTTGTTTTTTTGCATACTAATAACTTAAGTATCAAGAAAGTACTGATACTGAAAATACAAAAAGTACTTGAAGTATTTTGTTGTTTACTTTGGAGTTCGAGTAATCGCCTGTCCAATGTATACATAGTTCAAACAACTACTATAATTATCTCCCTTGCTTGCCATTTTGATAGGCAAATATGATGATCATTAATAACAAATATTAAACAAAATGTGATAATTTGGAAAACACGAAGGAATTTGAGTTTGACAACCATATGTCATTGATGCCTTTGTATGATCTTATAATATCGACGTCTTGATTAATTTATTTCTGCTCATGCAATTGTTTAATTTAATTAGTTGTGCACATGCAATTGTTTAATTGAATTATATTTGCTATCTTTCTATTCAACATATTGTATATTTAACTTTCAAAATGTCTTACAAGGGAGGTAATTATTATAGTTGTGGGAACTATGTATTTTATGTAAACCTTATATGGTATTTGTAATCATCATACGACAGTTCAATGTATACAGTCTATACACAAGTCAGAGTCAACACGGAATAGTAACTATAACGGTGGAAGGAAGGCGGACGGCTGCTCTTAGTTAGGAGGGGCAACTGGACCCATTTGTTGTGTGTACTGGGCGTTCGGCGTTGGACCCGGCATGGGACCCGGCATGGGCGTGGCATTAGACATTGGATGTGGTTGGTCATATCCAGTGTGGTACGGGTTCACTGTCACTAAAAAAATAGAATACCGGTTTTTATCATAAGTGCAGATAAATTAAAACCAGATCTAAACTTAGCAGCAAATGCTCGTATAGAACTGATGACGCAGGTCGTCACATTTTTAACTTTGCATCACCCAATCAAATTGCCCCTTACAAACGTGTTAGGTATCAAAAATGAGATAGCTAATACAAATAACGAAATAGAGAAGCAGTGAAGGCCGAGCGTTGAATATGTTGTGCGATTTAATTGGACGAAAAATATTACCTGCTCATAAATATTTAAATGTTAAGGGTCAACTTGAGACTATCTTGTATGTGCTGTCATGATATTGCGACAAGTTTTGACAAAAGTTCGTGATATCAAAGTTATATGTAAGTGATGATTGTCAGCATTTTCTTAAAACCTTTTGCGCTTATCTAGTGACAACAGAAACCAAACGGTACGAATAAACAGGTTAGTCTTGATCTATACTGGTCTCAAATGCCCTAAGGTTTGTTTTTGTAGAGCACATGTCAATATATCAATATTGGAGTGACCCTCTTTAAACTTTTTTATATTAATACAGATCAAAAAAGAAACTGTTGTACAGAAGTTTCTTTTATCCTTCTATTGCCAATAGGCGAACAGTGCATGATAATATCAGAATGATACTATCAGAATGAACAAATGCACTGGCTGACCTTTGTCTTTACTGGTCGCAAATGCATTCCGTTTTAGTTTAAGCTTTTAAAAACTAACAACCTCTTGACGACATCCGCGCGTGTAAGGCATGTATAACAACACCCTCTTTTCGATGTTTATTCCCTATATCTTCCCTCGATAAAACATGTCAATTACCTGATGTCTGTGGGCTATTACCATGCTGTATGATGGCAGTTTGTCGGCGGCGACGAAGGAAGCAACAGCCGCACATACACATGCTGACTGTAAAAACGACCCACGCTATGATGATACCGACAATAGCTTCACTGTTTCTGATAAATAGAGAAAGCATGTTTCAAAGTTTATAAATCATTTAAGTATCAATGAATTACGAACCTATTATTGCACAAATTATTATAGCATACATCGATGGACCACTCAAACACATCGATAAATCGAAGTGATTTATGTGTCCATTTCGACGTCGAGTTATCGCGAGTTCAATATATTTGAACCAGGTCAGACTGTTAAGCAACGTGCTGCTTCAGCCTATAGTGAAGACTCAGGTCAGTTTATGTAGAATCATGTTCACACAATAGTCTTCTATGAACCCACAGTAAAGCTAGAAAAATGCCACAATGACGCCATACATGTAGATATGCCTCAAACTGTTTAGTGAATTAAAGAAATATAGTCTAAATCTCACTCTTAATTGCTGGGATGTTAGTGATCAGTATAAAATAATCCATAAACTTAGAAAGAAAATCAAAGATCTTTTGCGAATAGTGTAAATCAATATCAACATGCTCCTCCGTGCAGTTTGATCTTCGCTGTTTATATTTTAGTCACATACAGTCTTAAGACACTTTAGAAACATGTTACAGTTGGATCAGCTAGTACCGAAGTAACCATGGTCTATATTTTCATGAATGTGCTTAGGTTTCTTTTCATACAATAAAATACAATACAATTCAATACAACAGTTTATTTGCATAATGAGGCCACCGGTCTACACTACATACATATAATATTACATGCAACTTACAAATCAGTAATGTGCAAAATCATATTTCATCAAAAAAGATTTGGAACATAAAGGGCTATTTAATTTTTAATAACTACTGGATTTTCATTTTGAAGGATACTCATTTTTTATATTCTTAAATTTGTTTCACAAATACATTGAACTTAGGGAACCTGTCGTGATATAGTTGTCAGTGCGCAGGATTTAATAACGGGCATCCTCGGTTCGACATGGGCTCATCTGAATCGGGATGCATGAGTACATCTGAATCGAGTTAAACAGAAAAATCTGAATCAGGATGCACGGGCACACCTGAATCGGAAAGCACGTGTACATCTAAATCGGGATGCACAGGTACATCTGAATCGGGATGGGCGGGTACATCTGAATCAGGATACATTGGCTCATCTGCATCGGGATGCATAAGTACATCTGAATCGAGTTAAACCGGAATATCTGAATCGGGATGCACGGGTACATCTGAATCGGAATGCACGGGCGCATCTGAATCGGGATGCACGGGCACATCTGAATCAAAATGCACGGGCACATCTGAATCGGGATACATTGGCACATCTGAATCGGGATACATGAGTACATCTGAATCGAAATGCACGGGCACATCTAAATCGGGATGGGGGGGGGGGGGGTACATCTGAATCAGGATACCTTGATACATCTGAATTGGGATGCAGGAGTACATCTGAAACGAGTTAAACGGGAATTTCTGAATCGGGATGCACAGGTACATTTGAATCGAGCTGCACGGGTACATCTGAATCGGGATTCAGGAGTACATCTGAATCGAGTTAAAACGGGAATATCTGAATCAGGATGCACGGACACATCTGAATCGGAAAGCACGGGTACATGAGAATCGGGATGGGCGGGCACCTCTGAATCGGGATACATTGGTTCATCTGCATCGGGATGCATGAGTACATCTGAATCAAGTTAAACGGGAATATCTGAATCGGGATGCACGGGCACATCTGAATCGGAATGCAAGGGCTCATCTGAATCGGGATGCACGGGCACATCTGAATCAGAATGCACGGGCACATCTGAATCGGGATCCCCACATTGGCACATCTGAATCGGGATACATGGGTACATCTGAATCGAAATGCACGGGCACATCTGAATCGGGATGGGCGGATACATCTGAATCAGGATACCTTGATACATCTGAATCGGGATGCATGAGTACATCTGAAACGAGTAAAACGGGAATTTCTGAATCGGGATGCACAGGTACATCTGAATCGAGTTGCACGGGTACATCTAAATCGGGATGCATGCATACATCTGAATCGAGTTAAAACGGGAATATCTGAATCAGGATGCACGGGCACATCTGAATCAGAAAGCACGGGTACATGTGAATCGGGATGGGCGGGCACATCTGAATCGGGATACATTGGGTCATCTGCATCAGAATGCATGAGTACATCTGAATCAAGTTAAACGGGAATATCTGAATCGGGATGCACGGGCACATCTTCATCGGAATGCACGGGCACCCCTGAATCGGGATGCACGGGCACATCTGAATCAGGATGCACAGGCACATCTGAATCGGGATACATGAGCACATCTGAATCCGGATACACGGGCACTTCTGAATCTACATTGCACAATGAGGCATTTAAACCCCATGAATCGTTAGACATGGCTTATCTTTCGACATACAGATCATTAACAGGTCAATATTGCTGAGTATTACCGATACTGATACTTTAAACGAGGTTGTCACACACACTTTATAACGAACAGGTCAATATTGCTGAGTAATATCAATAATAATACTTGAAAAGAAGAGTCACAAAAACTATATAAAGAACGGGTCAATATTGCTGAGTAATACCGAAATTAATACTTTAAAAGAGGAGTCACAAAAACTAGATAAAGAACAGCTGAATATTGCTGAATAATATCAATAATAATACTTGAAAAGAGGAGTCACAAAAACTAGATAATGAACAGGTCAATATTGCTGAGTAATATCAATTATAATACTTTAAAAGAGGAGTCACAAGAACTATATCAAGAACAGGTCAATATTGCTGAGTAATACCGATAATAATACTTTAAGAGAGGAGTCACAACAACTAGATAAAGAACAGGTCAATATTGTTGAGTAATATCAATAATAATACTTGAAAAGAGGAGTCACAAAAACTAGATAAAGAACAGGTCAATACTGCTGAGTAATATCAATAGTAATACTTGAAAAGAGGAGTCACAAAAACTATATTAAGAACAGGTCAATTTTGCTGAGTAATATCGATAATAATACTTTAAAAGAGGAGTAACAAAAACTAGGTAAATAACAGGTCAATATTGCTGAGTAATACCGATAATAGTACATTAAAAGAGGAGTCACAAAAACTAGATAAAGAACAGGTCAATATTGCTGAGTAATACCGATTATAATACTTTAATAGAGGAGTCACAACAACTATATAAAGAACAGGTCAATATTGCTGAGTAATATCAATAGTAATATTTACAAAGAGAAGTCACAAAAACTATATAAAGAACATGTCAATTTTGCTGAGTAATCCGATAATAAAACTTTTAAAGAGAAGTCACAAAAACTAGGTAAATAACAGGTCAATATTGCGAAGTAATACCGATAATAATACTTTAAAAGAGAAGTCACAAAAACTAGGTAAATAACAGGTCAATATTGCTGAGTAATATCAATAATAATACTTGAAAAGAGGAGTCACACAAACTAGATAAAGAACAGGTCAATACTGCTGAGTAATATCAATAGTAATACTTGAAAAGAGCAGTCACAAAAACTATATTAAGAACAGGTCAATTTTGCTGAGTAATACCGATAATGATACTTGAAAAGAGGAGTCACACAAACTAGATTAAGAATAGGTAAATATTGCTGGGTAATACCGATAATGATACTTAAAAAGAGGAGTCACAACAACTAGATAAAGAACAAGTACTTATTACTGAGTAATACCGAAAATAGTACTTAAAAAGAGGAGTCACAAAAACTAGATGAAGAACAAGTACATATTGCCTGTTAATACCTATAATGATACTTAAAAGAGGACTCACAAGAAGATCAAGATGAATATAATTGAGTTATACTTACATAGAGGAGGAGTATCTAGAGGTGTCACTACAACAGTGGCCTGAACAACATTCAAATTCACAGTCATCATCGTCACAAAACTCTCTGTCAAAACAAAAGTCGAATGACTTCAAAGAAAAAAAGACATTCAGTGGACAATAGGGACCAGCGTAACATCAGATCAGCCTATCTATAACATAACACTGATCTGGATCGATACTGATCGTCATGAAGAAAATGCGATAAAACAGATATTTTTCTAGAGATTTTTGTCACAGGACAATTTGCCTTCAGACATTTAAGATCAGCCTATGTATAACACAGACTAATCTGGAGCTACGCTGATCGTCATTAAGTAAATGCTCTTCCTCAGACATTTGTAACCAACTTGACTACAGATCAGCCTATGTATAACATAAACTGATCTGGATAGATACTGCTCGTCATCAAGTAAATGCGATAAAACATATATTTTTCTAGAGATTTTAGTGACAGGACAATTTGCACTCAGACATTTGAGATCAGCCTATGTATGTATAACACAGACTAATCTGGAGCTACGCTGCTCTTCGTGAAGTAAATACTCACCCCCTAATACATTTGTAACCAACATGACTCCATATGTATAAATATACTGAACTGGATCTATACTGATCGTCAATTGTTTTCTATAGATTTTAGTCACATTAAAATATACATTCAAGTGATCAGCGTAGATTCAGATTATGAATTGTATGAGTCTATCCATGGGAAAAAGTACAAGTTGGGATTCTGATCGGTGTATGTTCAGAACAGTTGGTATATTCGATACATCAGTTTTATTCAACAGCGTAAAACAACATATTTTTTGACGTCAAACGTATGTTTTTGCGTCAATGATAGTGTGGTTATTGAAACCGCCATCAATTTCACGTGCTCAGTGGTATTCGGATGGAATAGACGGCAGACCTACGTGCTGATATCAATTCAATACATATGCCTTGACAAATTTGATAACTAAATGCAAATTAAAAGGAAAGTTTCGCAAAAATATTTAAAAAGTCATAAGATTATTTCGGATTTAGTAGAATTTCGCCGGCGATACTTTTATTAAAAAGATACATTATCTTTAGAACACATGTTAGTCTACCATTTGCCGAAATTTCAAGAATATCTATGGAGCCTATTTTTATTAAATCGCAATGCAGTTAAACGTCTGTCGCGCTTCGGAACGTTCACTGCATAATTATAGCTAGATACGCATCCAGGGTAATAAAATGAATACACATGTTTTCATTATAATCATCATTTCAATCTTGTAAGTAAGCTACCCCCTAATAAATAATGGAAGGTTGTATTTATTTGCTTCTCTTTAAAGATTCAAAGTAGCTACGGTATTGCAATTTATATAGTAAATACATTAAAAATGCAACAAAAGAATTAATGGATTTTTATATGTAATAACTGACTTGTTTACTTCGATGTTTAACGGATGTTCTTTTTAAAAGTATAATTATAACACATTTAAGTTGTCACTTTGTTGTTTTGTTACGTATTTCAGATATTTGAAAAATACCATTCTCCCAATCTCGACAAAATTCAAGCTTGATTGATATTTTGGTTCATAGTAATTGATTGATATTTTGTTTCATAGTAATTGATTGATACTTTGTTTCATAGTAATTGATTGATACTTTGTTTCATAGTAATTGATTGATACTTAGTTTCATAGTAAGTGATTGATATTTTGTTTCATAGTAATTGATTGGTGATTTTGTTTCTCGTAAATTGATCAAACTTTATACCTGATAAATTGTCGGAAAACTTTGCATCAGACAAATGTACAATATAACGCCAAAGGTAGCACTTTTACGAGATAGCGAGAATGATATTTTCAACAATATCAATATGTCCTATCGTGAGAATTATGCATACATAACGCAACCATATAACACTTTCGCGAAGTAATGAGTAGTGACTGGGTTGATACTTATTCGTGCGAAGATAGATACATTTCAGGTGGTTACACAGATAAATAGATGTGTCAGTATATACGAGGGGTGATCCAAAAGTAATAACAATTTTGCTATAATTTCGACACAAATCAAACTTGTACAAAATAATCTTGTTTTCAAAAGTCAACAGTTCCCATACATACATGACCAATATTTGTATAATCCGTTGACAAATAACATTTTTAAGAGATTATGAAAACTGTAAGTACAATGGGGCTGGCCGCGGTAGTAACTTCACTCTGACGTCGCCGTTTGTTAATAAACATTTAAATAACAGTTAAATCAACTCAATTGTTGCATCAGTTTCCTCAGAAGCCATTGCTTAAAAATAATCCATAACATTTGCTCACCGAAATGCATAACATGTGATAGCCCTCGTTATTGACAGACCTAGCGCGGAACGACTGGAGAACCGAAATACTGACAAACCTGGTTGATTTTAAAATGACTCGGGTCAAATGTCTCAAGCAACCTGCATCGAGCTTGTTCTTATTTTTATTGAATGCGTATTCAAGAATATACCATTCAACGAGTGCACTCTAGAATATATATATAAGGTTCCTACGTGTTGGTTCACAACCAGTCTCGATATATATATATATATATACCAACCCATGAACACTCACGAATGCACCGTGCCTACTTTTGTTTTGTTTTTAGATTTTAGTATAGTGGACCAAATGATTTATGCTCTGGTTCGTGGTCAATTGATTTCCACTTTTCGATATTTTGAGAAGGACACTTTAGTTCACATATTACTGACAAAGTTACGACATTATGTCAACGTGTGAAGATTACGAAAAGTGTACAGGGTGATCTGAAATATACTCTGTTCAGAAATGCATACTTGAACCTTTTCCCATAGACTTACTCTTTTAGGGTCTAGTCTGGTGTAAACTGCCCATTGCCTTATGGTGTCAGGCATACGTAAATAATAGCGGCGCCCTTTCGAAATATTTAGGTCAAAAGGAAGCATTTCGGATCGGGCAGACAAATTTGTTGAGGGAATTTCAGATGAATTCACAAGACTTAAGTTGTCTCCCATCGGCCAATACTTATTTTGTTTAAAATTGAAAGGGTGTTTTACGCTCTGACTTATTTTTTTTAAACTAAACATTGTTTGCTTTTATCTATATTGACACATTAAGAGCCAATTTAAGAACAACACATATTTTTTGAAATTGAAATTAAAATTCACTGCATGAAAAGAGTGACCTCTGATTTGACGTCAAAGCTCAATAATGGAAGGTCAACATGACAGTTGTTTGTGATTTTATATTAGTTTTAAGAATGAACATACATTTTATATAGGGCTCTGGGTTATTTGGATTATTTGGGAAAGAGCCATATCACACCATACTATAATTGTATGGAAAATGAATTGCGGCCATCTGAACATAAATCATAAGGCTACAGAAATTTTGGACCAGCAGGTTAACAGACAGACAGAGACAGAGACAGCGAGACAGCAGACATAAATAGAGAGACAGACATATAGTCAGATAGATAAACAGAGACAGACAGACAGACTGACAGAAAGTGACAAAGACCGAGAGACAGAGAGACAATGAGTCAGACAGACAGAAAGAGACAGGGAGACAGAAAGACAGACAGACAGACAGATATGCATACTTTGTAAGATGTTAATTTAACAAATGTACTCACCCATTAGCTGAAAAAATAGAACAAAATATATTACTTTTTCAAATTATAAAAGACAACGAGTGTTTCATGTGAAATACGGGAATATGATTGCCATAACTTTGAAATGTAACTGCTTTTAACAATGAGTCAACGCAAAGGTATCGAAGGAACTGAAATGCTTAAGTGTAAATTGGTTAGCTGGGTGTACTTGAAATCGGGCGCCTCTATAGCTGAATTAATGTTGCGTAAAACACCAACACAAATAAATGCAAACGTAAAGGTCTATATCCTGTATCTATCCCAGTAATGACGTTTACCGTTTGTTTTATGGCGCCATACATTCTTAACAACGTTTCCTGGGTTAGTTATCAGTACATCTCGTCCATTTATTCTGTTTCAAGAACATATGTAAAGCAGTATGTAGACCCTAAGCATAAATGTGTGTTTGTTTGCTTTTTAACGCAGCTTTCAACAGTTGTTTAGTTAGATCAAGGCGTTTCCTGGGTTAGTTATCAGTACATCTCGTCCAATTACTCTGTTTCCTGAACATTTGTAAAGCAGTATGTAGACCCTAAGCATAACTAGATGTTTGTCTGCTTTTTAACGCAGCTTTCAACAGTTGTTTAGTTAGATCAAGGCGTATCCTGGATAAGTTATCAGTACGTCTAGTCCATTTATTCTGAAATCGCCGAGTCAGTTGTAATGCTAACCCCCTTAGTCCGGGAAGAGATTAAGAGGGGACGAAGCCTTCTACTTCTATTTCAACAGGTGTGTTGTTAATCTTAGAGTTGCCGCCTGTAGAGCGGGAGAAAAGGATTCGATCCCTGGTATGGTCATGCTGACGTCACAGATCACGTTTTCATAGTTTTATAGTTTCGAGCCCGCGGAAGTTCAGTCGGTAACGATGCGGTCTGTCAATCCAGGGGTTGTGAGGTCGAACCCAAGCTCGGTCAAGGCCTCCACCAATGGGCTAACATTCCATGTGAGAAAACAGACAGGAACTTTGGTTATGAGCTGTCTCACCTGAATCTACATTGCTTGCACAAATCTTTATTTTCCTTTGGCAGCGAAATAGTTAACGCATTTTTCAACGATATTCCAGTTATATCACGGCGGTTAGCTGACATAACGTGTGAATCCTTGATGTCTGTCTTTTTTTTTTTTTTAATTGGAGTTTTACACCGTTTTCAACATTATGTCAGTTATATCACGGCGACATTTCACTTGTGCATGATCCCTGGGTAAACAAACCAGGACTTGGCTAGGAAATGTGTTTTGCCAAAGGGCACTCCACCATGACCGCCATGTTGCGACTCTGGATCGAGCAAGGGACTCGGCCACGGCAGCACCACTCCACATATTATTTTACCTTCGCACATATATTTATTTTAGTCCAATGGTGAAAGACGAATGACGTTAGTCACAATAGACCAACTTTTGTCAATCATCGGAGTGAACTAATGATTGGGCCACGGTTCGATCTCACGACACCTCGTTCAATAACTCCCATCATTACTGAGGATATACAATAACCATACTTTAAAACAATGCATATTGGTATAAGATAATTATATCTACTTACATGTACATATTCCCACTGTCAACGAGAGTAAAACAATGAAATATAGAAGAGTCGCCATTTTACCAAATATTGCGTATTTATTTTCCAGGCGATACGGTCTGTCAGGCCCTAATATATTACTTGGTGATACTAATCAGTACACCCCAAATATATCCTCCAATGAAACAGGTTTACTATTGACATACTGGCAATTATCATTGAAGCGTATACTTGTTGTAGCGCTTTCAACCGTGAGATTTTGCAAATGAAAATATAAATAAATACGATAGTCATTTGACCGTCTGGCCAGGCTCTATACCACTGGCTGTTCCAGTCAACTTTTGTCTTTAAATTTCTAAATACAACGGTGGACACCTCCATATTAATACAAAAGGGTTAAACAGAAACGGTGTATGTGTGTCAATAATAATGATAACCCTTACCCGTTTGCAGACGTATCTGCTCTAGACGATGTTTTCTTTGCCAAAACTATAACAAACTTTATCCAATAATCATATATTCATTCAGAGAGGTTTTCAATAGTTTTGCCTAAGTGTTGTCAAAGTATTCTGCTTCAAGCATGTTTTATGTTGTAAAGTTTTAAAGCGTTCGAAATCAGACAATGTTTTTTCCTGTTCATAAATAGTAGTTTTGAGTATCTTGCCCCTACCATTACAGTATAATGTCAGGCATACACCAATAATGTCGGGCCCCTTTTTCAGTGGCGTAGCAAGCGAACATGTATAGAGCCTGCATGTGTTCATTTTTATAAATAGTAGTTTTGAGTATCTTGCCCCTACCATTACAGTATAGGGTCAGGCATACACCAATAATGTCGGCACCCTTTGGAAATGGTGAAGCAAGCAAACAGGTATAGAGCCTGTATGTGTTTGGACCAACCAGTTAACCTTTCAAACTCTGAAATTGATTTACTTCATTATTAATGAATTGATTCGATACGTAAATTTGTAATGGTACACCGTAACGTTTACAAAGATCGGTTGTATATTGACTATGAATCCGATAGCGATATATAAGGGGTCGTGGCCAATCTATTCGCGATTATTGGTGTATGGCAGACGTACTTATTTACTATAATACGCCGGATACCAGACTATATAAATGGTAGAAGCTGCTACCGCTTCCACTTCTTGCTCAATGCGTGCAGATATACAGTTTCTGGTAGTAACCCGGGTTTTATCGTGATATAACAGAGATACTGTTGGAAAATGGCGTAAATCGCCATTAAAACAAATTATTAACACTGAACGCCAGACACTCTATCTTGAACAGTACGTTTCGTCGTTGCACACGTTAACGTCATATACATGCATAGGTCTGGATTAAAGGCGGAAGTTTATTTGAAAATGTTGATGAAGTTACAACAACAAATGAATAGCAATACCTTCAGATAATGTTTACGTTTCATAATGGTTAAGAATGCACCAACCAAATTATAACTACTTTGATCTTGGCATGCTATCGTTCGCAAACGTTACAAGCTGACATAACGCTTTATCGTTTAAAGCCGAGGTGTTGTTATAACTGTGTGTCTATAGTAAGGTTTAGCTTTCATGCTTTCAAGAACAGCCTCGGTAGTACAGTGGTAGAGCCTTTGTCTCGGTATCAGGAGGTCTCGGGTTCGATCCCCAAACCGGGTCATACCAATAGTAATGGCTTTCCCTCCTTGGAGCTCAGGGTAGTGGGGTTTGCATTACGACTGACTCGCTTATGTCAGGTGGTTAAATGGACCAATATTACTGACACCATACAAACAAACAGGATAGATTCCTATTTTCTTAAATTCTCCAAACTCTAGACAGAGCACAACGTAGAACATGATCAGATCGATTATGGTATACGGTAATGACACTTTCTTACCTAGCATTTTTTAAGATTTGTTACGATTGAAAAATGCTAGATAAGAAAGTGTCTTATTTCATATACCATACAATTCGATGATAACAAACGGTCTTGCTATGTTCAATGCAACACACGAAATGGACAAATCTGTTGCAGAAAATTTAAAGAGAAAGAAAAAGTTTGAAATGGACGCATTGCTGAAGCAAGTTCTCCTTTTCCTACAACATTTTTAACTTTGTTGCAACATTTTACTTAATTTGACTTTCAGATTTCACACTTCTTCTCTCGGATATCTTCCAAAAATGAATTAAAGATCGAGTCAAATCAGCACTTTACGGAAAAGAGCGAGTTTACACGTGTTCAAACCAAAGTTCCGATTTTCGACTTCGAGATTGCACACTTTTTTGTTTTGTTTTCTAAGGAGTGAATATTTCATTACGGACACAAACACTGAACTTCGTGACATTGCGCCCAGCAAAGATCCATATCAGTGTGCGCCTTCGTCAGTCTGATCAGATTCGTTCCAGGTTGAAAACAAGCATATTTGAAGTCTTTGGAGGAATGGTAATAGTTTGAAATTGATTATACAAATTAGCATTCTGAACTTTTGTGTCATTTAGTTAAGCCTTTAACACTTGCATACGCATTTTGACAAATTTGAAACAAGCGGAACACTTTTTGGCAAAAGGAGGAATTGCTCATATTGAGTTACGTCTTCTATTGCAAAAATGTTTTCAACTCTATTCAATGATAACACTTTCATAAGGAGAGATTTGTTGATATTGT
>JASEVX010000671.1:0-67480 GCA_031761405.1 Serripes groenlandicus | reverse complement strand
TCTTATTGAAAAACACCTGTCAGAATCAGAAGCTGTATGTTTTAAACGCACGTACAACAAGGAGATGTGTTTTAATTATTTGGACAAATTAAATATTCACACCCTATTCTCAAATAGATATCGATATTGCGTTGTTTAAATTTCTAATCTTACAGCTATTTGTTGTATATGATGTTTATATTGTCCAGTTCGACAATACAAAACAACTGACTGGTATATTTATTATACACGTTAGTTATATTTACCTTTCCACTCTTCTGAATCGTTATCGATTTATCGAAAGCCAATGACTTGTGGGATCACCAATCATCATTGCTGCTTACTCGTTTTTATCTTAGCATCTTTTCTAAGGTCTCAATAAAAAACCGGACACACTACTCGAGAACTTTTATTATATCTAGGATAAATTAATAGTATGAAGTATACTTTTACTGATTGTTATTGTTGTTGTTTTTGTTTTTCCCCCGAAATCTAAACTTGCAATTAAATTATTCAAATTTGCACTCACTGAGTGTTTTTCAAGTCTTAAACATGCATTTTTCCAAATAGACAACAAGGGCTTCATGCAAAAAACTACATTTGTCTGGTATGTCCCCAATTGGACTAACCATTTAGCGAGGATGATCGATATGGTCCTTGGTATATGATTTTATAAATCTGTCAAATTGGAGATACAACAATTTTCCCCTCCTTATATGATGCTATAACGGGGGATACAAACAGTCACTTCATGTGCTATCCAAATGTGGGACATCCCATAACACGTTTTACGTATGTGATTTGAAATTAGTGGATATAACAAGTCTCTTTATATGATCTCAAATTGGGTACAAACAAGCCCTTTATATGATGACAAAAATGGGGATAGAAATGTGCCTTTATATGATGTCAATTTGGGGAAACAACAACTCCTTTACATAATGTCAATGGATTGTAAAACAATACCCTTTTATGATACCAAATTGAGATACAACTATCTCTTTATATGATGCCAACTTGAGGTACTTTTTGTATCCCCAATTTGTTTAACTTTTATTCTTAACACTTTACTATATATGTCACAGCGGTATATAGGGAAGGTGGGTCAATCTAGTTGCCATTGTTGGTTCTTGTAGGACGTATATATTTGAAAAATTAATCAAATGCAGACACGTTGGTATACTATTTGGACGACTGTATTCGCGGATATGAAGTGTGGTAAATTCCTGAATGTAGTATAATCAAGTCGCTATCTGTATGCACATACATATAATATCACGCACGTGTCGCTAGCGATTGACAACTTACCGGAGATATATACGAACCTTTATGATTGAGCCATATCTACATTATGTTCGAGTACAGTGATGCGGATAATCATCTAGGGGCATATGGTCCATTATATCACAACATGAACACGTTTTATGAATTGAATATTGTTTCAGGTCAGAGTATCAATTTATACCTTTCTTTTTTTCAACCCTTTTCAACCCTTTTCAACCTTTTCAACAATATACATCTTGAATTACTTAATAACAAACAAATGTGCGAGACAAATGTGCGTTCAGAGAGAGAGATTTGGACCGCCTCGGTGGATTTAGGAATAGAGCGCCTGCCTCATGTGCGAAAGGTTCCAGGTTCGATACCCGGCTTGTTCATACTTAGGACATTAGGCTTTCATCCTTGGCGTTCAGGATTGTTGGGTTAGCATAACTTCTGAGTCGCACGATAAATTGACCAGTTGTACTTGTTACATATCAAGAAGCGCTTAGTTTAAACTTATTTATTTTACATCGATTGCGAAACAAGCCTTTGGCTTAGATTAATCACTCTCGATGTCTGCTTCCTGGAGACTTAACCAGTACTCGCGCCGTTTGTGTGGAAAAATCCCAAAGTCAGGACCCGCTCATCACGGGACTCGAACCAGGGACCTTTGATACGAGAGGCCGACGCTCTACCTCTGCACCACTGTCTTCAAGAAGCGCTGACACTTTGTTGAAAGTGGCATAACACACGATGCATACAAACGCACGTATTTTGTGTCAACAGATTTATATATAACATGTACTGGGTGTTTTCTTGCAGAATCCGCCGGGTGGACTTTGGTAACCCTTGACCAATTTAAAAATGTCAAGATGGTGTCAAAGATTGCCGCCGTTTCATACAATTGGCCATAATTTCCTTCATGTTATAAGAAAGTAAGTAATATTTTACTTTAGTGACATGTGTACATATTTTACAAATACAAACATCAAACAATATAAACACCCGGCCGCGTAGGGCCTATAAATCAATTTTGATAAACAATATTTACAATATTGTTATATATATAATGATTTTTGTTGGTGTCTAGACATAGCTTTTAGGGGTCGAGAAATCCACTTAAACCATTTGTATGGTCAAATACGCATGACGTGACATATACTCCAAGATGGTCATACATAATTGCCATCAATTAATGTTATTGGATTCAAACTTGGACATTTTAAACACAGGATAACATTATAGAGTATAGATGGAGGATTAAGTGGTCAATAAATCTTTTGAATGTATTTGTATAAGCATAGACCGATTTCATCATAGAAAATCCAAGATGGCCACATATAAGTGGCACCGTGTTTGCTAGCTTCTGGCTCCCAATTGCTTCATAATAGATATATGAAGACAATCATTTGGTCGATATATAGGTTTAATTTGTCGAGGAAACTATTTAAACTAGAAAGGTTTGAAATTATTTTTTAATCTGTATTTTAATATAGCATTAGACGTAAAAGCTGCCTGGTCATAGACTATTCGAGTGGTAACACAAATTATCTAGTTATTGCAATCTGCACCGAATTTGTTATCCAAATACTACGATTTGAAATAAGTTGGAGTTTTATCTACAAACAACCAATTTATTCATATGGAAAATAGTATCCAACGACAGGAAATATGCAGAAGAACAACTAGGTTGTTAGTTTCTAGCAGCAACCTGTTTTTGAAAAGGTACACAATATCGCGCATTTTATGTTATTACTATTGCAGTTACCAGCATGAGTACTATAGTGGGTGTCATTTTTGAAACCACATCCAATAAGGCACATGATAAAGTCCGGGGCGAGTTCGATACTTTGGTTGGGTTTTTCAGCGGTGAGTCATTTGTTAGTCACACGAATCCGGATATATATGTAGTTCCTGTAATTTGATGTTTCGTAATGAACGCCACACAATGGATTGAAGATTAGCATTTTCGCATTCTCTGCACAGGCCACATAGTTTGGAGGGAGCGAAAACAGTTCGGGTGGTGATAAGAGGAGACCTTTCCTGTTTTCGACGTCCATATGTTCCATAGTGTTTCAGGCAAAAAGGCTTAAACACACCCGTGTCGTTATAGACAACTGTTATCTGATAATAAGTATGGGCACACAGTATTGCCATCTGTACAATACTATTGTTTGTCACTTCTTGTGTTGTTGCCAGATTTCTCCTTGTTATCTCTTCAACTGCTGATCTCAACTGGATCAGCTTCCTCGCGAATCGCAGCAAGCCTATGGCTACGGCTAAGCCTATGGCTACGGCTAAGCCTATGGAATGACTCACGGTCTAGGATATACTATACTTATAGTACAGATGAAATGCTAAGAAAACATCCCCAATCTTCAATCTCTTCGCAATGGAGTATTTATATGTGCGTGGCTTAGTACTTAATTGTGTCAATTGCGGGTCAATGCAAACTCCAAAGTAAGCCGAGCCATCACAGACGGAAAGTACTACTACTTGTTTTCGCTGACAACTGAACATAGTACTGACCGTGACTGATTACAAGAAGTAGCTGATAAACCCGTTTTCAACATTCTGATCGAGGATCATGAGTCATTCCATGAACACAACTTTACCGATATCCCCTAGCCCGAAGATGGCACTGTTAAGGAATATCAAATGAACACGAAGATACAGATGATGACAGTCTTCAAAAATATTGTACATTTGTCGGTAACAGTAACGTGGATGCGACAGGCCTATTTGATACGGCCTCATTCTAAGCTACACTACACGTCTCCGTGGTGTAGTGGTTAGTACCACCTTTTGAGCAATAGATCAGGGTTCGATCCCCAGTTAGGTTTCACCAAATGCCTTAAAAAGGGTAGCATTGAAATATCAATGACATTTTGAAATAGTATTGTATTACCGGAGTGACATGAAGAGGAAGTTAAAGCAAATGTTCACTGACAAAAGTTCCGTATCCAAAGGCGCTAGGTTATTTCTTTATAAAATAAATGTTCAACCCCCGTCCCTCCCCATGCAGACATAATCTGACTAAGCTGCAGCAGACGACTTCTGATGGCAATGTGTACTCTCCCTCCAACCAATGTGGCATTTGCTGATCATGTTTAAAGGGCCCTTCATCAATACATTGTGCGGAATTCATGGTATAGCTGGACGAATGACACACAGCTGAAAACCCTCCAACTAATTTCTTCTTCAGTCCATACAAAACTATCTCTGCACATCCTCATGTGCCTTATTAAAAGTCGGGTGCAAGAATAGCACGCTATGTACTCATGCTTTGAATTCACAAAAGGTTGTGCCTGTCACGATACAGGTGGCTGGCAGAAACTAACAACCTAGTTTTATTTCTTAACATTGTGAAACTACTAAGGCTTAATGCTGCGTATTTCTTATTTGCTTAACTGTAATGTTATGCGAACAAATTCCCTATGACGAAATTGGAGTGTGGGTAGATACACACCCAGTATTGTCCAACTCTTAGTATATTGAGAATAAAATAGCTTGTATACAGATTGCAATACATAAATAATGTGTGTTACCATTCGAATAGTTGTTTTTGTTCTATCTCGCGTCTGATGCTTTAGTGAACTTGAAGATGCTATTTATTTTAAAAGCGCTTTTCTGCCCCATTACAATCATAGGGTCAACCTTTCAAAGAGATCAAGGATCATCCGGCGAAAGACAACGGATTCTTTAAATATACAGCAAAAACTGATTTCCAGAGTCAATCTGACATTGATATTTGACCCATTGACCCCCGAAAACAATAAGAGTCATTTACGAATAGTGTCGAATCGTCTTAAGACGATTGAAGACTCTAGATCATAGGGATCTCGATGTACTGAGGGGAAACCGATTTTACATTAAGTCCCTGTGACCTTGACCTTTGAGTAAGTAACCCAAATAATGATACGCATCATCTACTCAAGGAGTCCAAAATGTTATGACGTTTGAAGGCATTATGTCAAAGGGTTTATTGAGATATTGACTGAAAACATATTTTGACCTTTACGTCAGACTCTTGGACATAGGGTTCTTGAAGCATTGCGCGGAAACGTATTGTACCTTAAAGGTATATCTGACCTTGAACCCTTTGACCCTTGAACCAATAAGGCTCATCTATTCAATAAGATAAATCCTCTAAGAAAGTTTAAAGACTCTGGGTTTGATGGAACTCCTGTTTTTTAATGGATATAAGTCGAAAAGATGCATCAAAAACCTTTTAATGTGGCTATCGGAGTAGTTTGTTTTAGTTAACAATGAATGTTTTTTTTTTTTCAGTCCAGTGCTTTAACCCGTCAACGGATCATTTATTTGCCATTTCAGTAAAACGTTGTCAAAAGTAAAGGAGGGTTTGCCTCGCAAAATTAACTATAGAGAGTGATTTTAATGACTCAAACTTGCAACTTTTACGTAGGTTAGGTGAAGAACGAGACATACTTACACGTATTACTGTTGGTACATCTGGTGATCCAGAGCAGTTAACCACATTTAATGATGTAATCTGGTAGGTCAATTCTTGGGGTGGATCTTGGAAATTAGAAAATTATATTGCTTTATGCCTTTCTCCATCTATATTAATAAAAAACTTTTAAGATTAATACTATCACAATACAAATAAACTTAAAGGACAAACATTTTGCCATTTTTTTTTTAGATTTATATACACATGAAGTATACCAACATTTGGGAAACAGTGACCTGTAACATCAAGTATTATACACATGTGTTGGTAATAATTCATTATCGTATACATTAGGCACACGACAAACCAATTAAGAAAGCGTAATGAAGAATAAGCGAATTCACTTTATATCCCGTAACCAATCTTTTTTAAAAGTTTCCTTCGCTCAGAAACAGAAGTTGTTGATAAATACTGCAGAAAAGGGAGAATGTTCTGAAAACTAACGTTGACCCTATTCTAACATTGATTTCGATCTTATTTTTATTTCATTTTTCAACCCTACAGAAAATGTATATCAAATTTATATATTTACCGATGTATGAATGTGTTGATCTGTTGACTGGAACAAAATAACAGAACTAAACTTGTATATTTCACTTATTTAAGTATCTTTACAAGAGTCTAATATTGATTGAATCAGTCTATTCAATCTACTGTTCATTCTTCATTTCGAAGAAAATGTTGTAACTAGTGTTATCTCTGAAAGAAATTACTATCCACTCATAGGCAACACTGCCTGAATCGTGATACTTGTATCCTAAAATTTCAGTTTTACATATATATTTTTATTTTTACTTTTTTAAATACTGCTATTTTTAGATCGCCTGAGACGAAGCCTCAAGTTGATATCTTCTGTGTACGTAATTAACTTTTAGCTTTAAACAACATATTCTTCTTAAACTGGACCAATTTGAACTAAACTTTACAGAAATGTTCCTTTGGTGATCCCTCTTCACAACAAATCAAACATTTGAATTATATGTAGAACCTTGGTTGCTGTGCCACTAGAAGGAGTTTAATCTGATTATAATATTCAAAGCTTATCAGATAGAATTGTTCCTTGTGTGACCCTCTACAAAAGATGTCCCAAACCATATTGTTTGGTTGAAAACTTGATGGCAGATTGCATCAGAAAAGGCGCAAAATGACAAAACTTTATAATTCCATTCTTATTAAAGTGCTAGCCTTTTTTTAAATTATTTTGTAGAAATACTGTTTAAGTGATCCTCTATTTAAATTTCATTGAGCAATATACGACAGGGTTGGAAGAAATGAATACCAGTCAGCATCAGAAAAGGGTAAAAACGCAGTTGTAGCTTCATATGAAATCTGCTCCTAAACCGTTGGACCAAATTGAACCAAACTTTACATCTCTCTCTCTCCTGACTGACCCCCCCCTCTCTCTCTCTCTCTCTCTCTCTCTCTCTCATCTCTCTCTCTCTCTCTCTCATCTCTCTCTTCTCTCTCTCTCTCTCTCTCTCTCTCTCTTTCTCTCCTCTCTCTCTCTCTCTCTCTCTCTCTCTCTCTCTCTCTCTCTCCTCTTCTCTCTCTCTCTCGTCCTATATATATATCTATCTATTTCTCCTCTCTCTCCTCTCTGTCTTTCCAACTCATATGCATATCTGTCTCTCCACCGCCTATCTCCCTCTTTCTCTCTCTACACCACTTATCGTACTATCTCTCTATGTGTCTCTCTCATCCACCATATTACGTCTCTCTCTATCTCTCCACAATCTATATATCTCTCTCCCCCACGTATGTTTCTCCCTCCACCACCTATCGTACTATCTCTCACCCTATCTTTCCCTCTTTCTCTTTCTACACCACCTATCGTACTATCTCTCTCTGTCTGTCCTCTGTCTCTCTCATCCACCTAATGTTCTCTATATGTCTCTCCATCCACCTCCTATGTCTCTGCATACGTGTCTGTCTCTCTCTCTCTCTCTCTCTCTCTCTCTCACTCTCTCCTCTCTCTCTCTCTCTCTCCACAACATATGTCTCTCTCTTCACCACCTATATATTTCTCTCCATTGTCTATGTCTCTCTTTCTCTAAACCAGCTTATGTCTTCTCTCTCTCTCCTCTCTCTCTCCTCTCTCTCTTCTCTCTCTCTCTCTCTCTCTCGATCTCTCTCTCTCTCTCTCTCTCTCTCTCTCTCTCTCTCTCTCTCTCTCTCTCTCTTCTCTCTCTCCTCTCTCTCTCTCTCTCTCTCTCTCTCTCTCTCTCTCTCTCTCTCCTCTCTCTCTCTCTCTCTCTCTCTCTCTCTCTCTCTCTCTCTCGACCACCTATGTCGCTCTCACTCTCCACAACATATGACTCTCTCTATCTGTTTCAACCACATATATTTCTTTCTGTCTTTATCTCAGCCACGTATCTCTCTCAATCGCCTATGTCTCGCCATCCTCGATGTTTGTCTCTCACTCTCTAAATCACATATATGTCTCTCTCCACCACCAATGTCTGTCTCTCTCTCTCTTTTTTCTCTCTCCGACTCATATGTATATCTGTCTCTCCACCATCTATCTCTCTCTCTCTTTACTTTTTCTCTTTTCTCTTTCTGTCTGTCTGTCTGTCTGTCTGTCCGTTTTAGTTGAGTATGGTTAAGTAATAAACAAAACAATATCAGTAAAAGCGCATTTGACTTTCAAAAGACCACGAGTTTATTAAATCTGATATGTATCAGTTTCAAGAACAGAAATAAGAAATGTCTACGTTTCTGTAATCCTTTCTTCGTTTACATTAGACGAATGACTCATCTCGTAGTTCATGAAGAACACAAGGACTAATATATATACAAATTTACGTTTTAAAACGGTAGAAAAGAAAAACGCGTATGTCACAATAAATGTTGTCAACGTTGGAAAGAATGTTGGCCGAGCTGGTGTTTCGGATTAATTCATCATGAAATACCTACATCTTTTAGTATGAATCACATTATGAATGATCTATATGTGTGTATTGACAATGCAAATACGAAAATAAAATGTGTACATACCATGGATGGTAATGCCGACTGTTTCAGATGCGTCATCTGTTGTAAGATACGTAATATCAAGCGTATAATTCCCTGTGTAGGAAGCTACAGTATTTGTTAATTGAATTGTACCGTTCCCAATAAATTCAAGTTCTATCGGGGAACTATTTGGTACAGTTGGCTGGCCTGTTGTAAATTTCTGTAAAATAGGTGTCTTCGTTAATGTTCCATTGCTGAATCTCCAAACCGCAAGAAAAAGGCCGCCTGGATTGTCGTATTCCCATCCAATGGTTATGTTTTGTCCCATACAAGAAGTGATATCAGGAATTGGGTCATTTATGATACTTGATTCTGAAAAAAAAAATTTGTTTAGCTATGAATACAGAATGACACAGCAAAACAGACATTTACCTGCTATATGAAACAACCTAAACTGATAAGTGTGTGATTTCGGAACATACATTAATATCCTATGTGTTACTACTCATACATGTACCTTGGAATTTCGCAATGATGTGCCCTTACTTCTATTCAATTTAGCATTTGTGAAAGATGTAACATGTTGGTAAGTTAGCGGGTCTGGATATACAACGATGCTCTAATCTCTAAAGAATTGGTAATGTCTTGTGGTAATATTATATACATATCATATGGCAGCATGTGTGACATTGATATTGTCAACCCGAGAGCAGAATGTCACCCGAGGCGTAAGCCGAGGGTGACATTCTGTTTCGAGGGTTAACAATATCAATGTCACACATGCTGCCATATGATATTTATTTTATTATACCGAACAAAATTAAGTACATAAAAACGTTTTAAAATGTTTTTAATATGTTTACTTGCTGACAGTTCCTGTCGTCTGATGTTTTTATGTACACATTGAATAGTGACGTCACTGTTGTATGTGTATAAGGGAGGCAATCACGTCATGATTTAGCTAAAATATTGAAGCAGTTATTTGCCCTTATATGACATTCAGAATATCACTGCGGTCACATGACCTGACAGTAAATTTTCGCTTGGTCACGTGTCAAAAAGGTTGAAAATGTTTCTGATAGTCAAAATATCTCTTTTTTGGGTAATGGGATTTTACCATTGTAAACAAAAGTGAGGTATAATAATGATATATATATAATTGATATCGCTACAATTGACAGCTCTGTCTGTTTATGGTGTTTTGTGACCTATTGTGGTCGATCTATGTCAGGCGGTCGTTCGATGTTGACATGTTGCATCAAACGAAAACTCCCCCTAAACAACTTAATCACAATAAACCAAAACTCACAGGAATGGTTCTTAAGTATTTTAAAAACAATCCAATATTTAAATTGTTAAACGTTGCATGATGTGGAGTCAGAAGGAAAGAAAGCGTCCAAATGTTTAAGATAATGTGTAGACATGTTCCTTGTTGGAGTGACCGGCTACACACCTGTTCTAGCAATATTGATTGGTATATATTACGAAAAAAACCACCATAAATGGTTTTTTTCGCTTATAGGTAACAGGTGTGAGATTTTTTTTATTTTTTTTTTCAATAACCCATGAAGCTTTCTGAAATGAAACTGGAAATATCCATGGGGGCCGCCATTTTGGATATGTATAAAAAGTAGACGTAAAACACAGATTGAAAATTATTGTCGGCTTTTTAATAAAAAAAATTAAAATCAGTTTATTTGGGTATGTATAAAATGAGCAGAAAAACACGGATTGAAAATTATTGTCGTCTTTTTAATCATTTTTTTTAAAAATCGTTATTTAAGATCATTAAAGTGCTGTGTGGGAATTAACATTTGTACGAAAAGTTAAAAATAAATGGAAATCTGTAAGAAATATGTTTTCCCGTTCGTCAAAAAATCGACAGCCTTCTACGCCCGAAACTAAATTTTGACTGTATCGTAGCCAAAGAAGGACGTGACGTCATTTCCGTTACACTTCATCTTGGCGTAACGTCAATGGAGCGACGTCGTTTCCCGCAAAAAAGTGGTATCAACATGAAAGACCCCAAATTCCTATACATGAGCTATTGACTCACTAATTCAAAGTATAATTATTTATCAAACATTGTGGCAAAAGGATAACTTTCTCATAAGGAGTAATTGTTCTTGTGGCGACAATCTTTTCCTAAATCGTCTGTTGCATAGGCCTCAGAAACCGTCTCTAATAGGGAAAGGGTTTAGCAGAAATGTGACCCCTTACATAATTTGTTCCAGTCATATTGACTGGTTGAAAAAGGCAGTCGCCAGGTGGCATCAGAAAAGGGCTGATCTATTTGCTTCTTTACCATAATGCAGGTGATCGATTAAGAATCATCTTGGCCCTCATGTTTTAACCTCGTTCATTATAAATGTATTCCTTGAATTTCTGAAAGTCTTTACTTTATTATTTTCTGTTCAAATAATAGACAACAGCAATACGAATTCCAAATTTGTTTTGATAATGCAAGAAACATGACATTAACATTATTATTGTCTAGTCAATTACTTATAAATCCTTTTTTATTGCCAAAGTATGCTCTTTAATTTTTGTTTTTAATTATCTTGCGTTTTTTCGTAAATAGGTAGCACCTATAGATATATTATATGGTAACAATACACAACGCTATAATAATAGAAACTTGATTGTCAAATTACACTAATACAGATGTTTGAATGAAAAATGCGTTATGCACACTCAAAAGTGCGCACATTTAGGCGAGTTATTACAAGCAATACAAAGACGTTCAGCGAATATGATATAAAGTCGTATGATCCTTGACCGCTTAGTATGAAATTGTCATTGAATTGAACTGACAGAAACATTCACTTCGACCATCGTCTAAATATGTTGAAAAAGTGTTGAGGGGAGTTGTTTCAAATTCTAAGAGATATGAAATTATCGAGAAATATGATCATGGGACATTTTGCCACTTAAGATTACCATGACCTTAAACTGAGCCGGCAGAATACATGTGATGAGCTATTTTAAACTATTATAAGGGTTAAAAAAACCAGTCATATGACCGTACCCTATACTTGTGACATCAAGCTAGTTATAACATGTGAAGTGAGTTATTTTAAAATCCTTGCAGAGGATCAAAAGCTATGGAGCGGACACAAAGCATAGTCATATTAGATTTAAACTCTTATTGACATTGAATTAAGCTGGTTGTAATATGCAGTCTTCACATTGTTTCAATATTGTGAAAAGAATGGGATATTTTCAACATTCGCAAAGTCGTTCAAAAGTAATAAGTGGACACGATTTCCGACGGACAGGCTAACGCACATACTGACGCACATATAGACGACTCGTACAAAAACAATACAAGACGAATTTTGATGCTAAGCATCAAAGACGCCGCGCATGATTTTAAAGCATGACTTAAAGGGAAGCAAATGCAGTTCAATACATTTAAATAACCTGTGCAAACGGACAGGATGTAAATATTTTTAACAAGAAGGCCAAATGTACCTTTATCTTAAACCAGAAGTCCAAGAGGTTTCTTTATTGCTCACCTGGATACCATAGTCTATAGTAAAATGTTATCAAGAGCTAAATGAGTCCATTTTGACGTAGGGATTATACACTTTATATGCTACGATCTATGTGAATGAATGAATGTATATTGTTTTATGGCGCATCGACAGCTAAGGTCATTTAGCGCGCAATTAAATTTAATTATTCATGATCCCTGGGTAAACAAACCAGTACTAGGCTAGGAAATGTGCCTTGCCCAAGGGCACTCCACCATGACCGTAGTGCCGCGACTGGGGATCGAACCCCGATCTATGTGATATTCAGCATGTAAAGTTTAGTCGTGAAATGACAAGTTAATTCTTCAAACCATTTGGTTTACCGTTTGGAAGGAGAGAGGGACGTCTATTCTCCTTCCAGTTGAGCAGAAGTATGATAACAGAAAACGAGAGTATATAAACAAAAAATACAAATAATTCTAATAAGTTTAAAGATATTTAATATCAAAATTAAGCATTTATGAAATTAAAAGAAAATATTCTCCTGTATAGTCAACATTTAGCAAGAATACACTGGTCTGAATGAACAACTGTATGGGGAGGAACGTTTTAAGTTTAGTAAGTTTACAACAGAAATAAATAGGAAAAAACATCACCCGAATATTTTTTCTGAGCTCTTCAGAACAGTAAACCAAACAATTAAAATAGTGTAGCCTAGTGAACTCCGTAAACCAACTCATAAAATAAGCTTAGCCTAGTTAGTTGGGGAACATTTATTAAAAACAATTTAAATGTGTCTAAAGTTTTGTAAAAACGGTGAAAGATGTACATATTCTGTATCTTGTTGTTTCTTAAATCAGTTAATACAATTTATTCAATCATAAAGGCTGTTCTTTCAAACATATTACAGAGTTTTTCTTTACAATAATATTTGTTGGTTGCTCCCTTTTCGATTACGTCACCCCATGGTACAAAATTAAAAACTATCCCATACTGACGCCGCGCTTCCACGCGGCGTCAATAACTCCATCATTTATATCACTCCTTTCAATTTCGAAAATATGTTATTAAACATATGGAATAAAGTATAAATGTAAACTATATGAGCAAAGATACACATATCTATAAAATCTCCCAGTGCAAATTATGGAATATTATGCAAATTATGGAATGTTAAGAATGGATTCCCAATTGCTTTGCTCATCTTTTTCTATGTTAGTTTTAAACACTTTGTATTATTACTTCAAGTAGGGTAGATACGTCCTCCGCCACACAATTGTTATTGAACAATAAATTCTGCTTTTCTCACAGTGTTGTCCTGTCGTTTTAATGCCAATGCATTAATCTGCAGCATGCTAAGGCTATCTTGTATAACTTGTCATTATTATGTATTTTAACATTTGTGAACATTATGGGCTGAAGATCAGTACTTTTGAATACTATACGATCCAATTTGGATTTCTGAATTAGTTTCATATCAATGCGATTTACATAGATGAGGACATCCAGGCAGCATTAAACCAACAACACGTCAATGTGTCTTTCATATGGTTTTCGTTAATATACGCTTTTGAATTCTTTATCGCAATTTATGCCTCACTAACACACATAAGTAATGAAATATCTAGCACTTACCTAAACAGTAAATACCAATAACAATGAAGTATGTAACGATTGTCAATGAAGTCATCTTGTTCCTTCAGTTATGGATAATGTTAACGGATGTATTAAATATTTGTTTGGCTAAACTATGCACTTTGAATCGGCCTCTGGAGTTTAGTGTGTAAAGTAAATCCGTATGCATTGAATATATTCACACAGTGTTATAAAGTCTCATTCTTCTGTCATTCACCCAATAAAATAAGTGTGTTTCCCATTTTATATTCGACAGAATAAACGAGTGCAAATCAAACGTTTTGCCGACAATACATCTATTGGGTCAGACTAAACCACACCAGTTGTTTGCAAATGTGTACACTGTAATACTCCCGTATTCGACTTTAGCATTGTAAGTGTTTTACATCATACTTGGATAATTTTCTGAAACTTTCAAATACATACATTAATACCATTGACCCTATTGATCAAATGATTCATTTTAAAAACACTAATATTTTGTTGTTCAGTAGCAGAAGAAAAGTAAGGACAATGTAATTAGTCTCTCCTTCATTAAAGAAATATGACATGAAATAAGGATTTCAAATGTATCGTTCAATGCTAAAAAATGAGTGGACACACTATTCTTTATATATATATATTGATAAACCTTGGAAAAAACATTGTAAACCAATAAATTTTCGTGCAGACATGTTCTAAATTACTTATTATAGCTGAAGGAAATGACCAGAAAAGAGTTCAGAAACATCTCTTGATATTATTATTGTAATGTTTTATCAAATATGTAGTGTTGTATGGGGCAGGCATTAAAGGGTCATTCGAGACAAACACTTTTACAGTATGATATGATCGGTTAACACAAAAAAAAGTTACAAACAAGACATTTTTCTATCATGTATATAAGTATACATTTGGCATTGAGGGAGAGGTGGGGGGGGGGGGGGGGGGGGTGTTACGTAAACACAAACTCAAACGTTGCATACATGTCTTAAATGGGACGATGTTGTGTCTTGGGAATGGTCCACCTATCACAGATTACTTAAAAAGCATATAATATATCCTATCATATTCGAAACAGCAATATGGTATGTTTTCATCACTTTCAATGCTAAATCTTTGAAGATATCCTTAACATGTCGTTTGAAAAGAAACATTCAGAAACGACGATTATAAGAAGTATAATTATATAATAAAGCATATAAAACAATACTTTTTGGAATGATGAAAGAAACAACGCATTTAACGTCGATTTCCTTTTGTTTATCATAAAGTGAAGGTTTTGCATGGGAGTAAATGAAACGTTAGGTATATTGGATTTAAGAAAAAGCTAAATACAGAATTAAAATGATCGCACATGGTCTAAGAGTAGAAAAAGTAGGATATATTCTAGAAATCAGTCATCAAGGTCAGAGATACTTTGTACTAAACGAGAAAGAATATGAATCCCATGTCCTTGCTAGATGCAAATTCTTTTACATATAAAATCAAAATTGTATATGTATATGACAAACCCATTTGGTTAATTGTTCCACATGACGATACACGCTTTATAGCCCATTTAGTGGATTTTTTAAAAAGAAGATGGACATAATTCATTTTCAAATTATGTCTATAGATGTTTATAGACAGACCATGTGTAACTATTAACAGTACATTTCATCTATCATTTGCAAAATATATAGTGTTTTACATTATACATTTGTATGCCTATTGTCTGAATGTGTGTGTGTGTGTGTGTGTGTGTGTGTGTGTGGTGTGTGTGTGTGTGTGTGTGTGTGTGTGTGTGTATGCATATAAACGAGCGATCGAGCGTGTATGTTATGTAGTATATGTTGTAAATAAATAACTGTTCATGTGTTTGTGTTTTGTTTATAGAAAGGTACGAAAGTATCTGACAGAAACACATTAATAAAGTTGTCCAAATGTAATAGTAAACTGTTAAAATATGTGGTTTTTCTTTTGTTAAAATGTTTAAGGTGTTTAGAAACACAATGTCCTTACTGCCATAGCAATAACACATGATACAATTAAAATAATACCATATTTGAATGTGAAAATAATATGTTGAAATAATTATTATATTTAGCAATTATATTTCATCCAATGCAAGACGTCTTGATCTATTAAATATCCGACAGTGCAACATATAAATTGTGCATGTTAATTATGAAAAATATCATGCATCCAAAGTCATCGAGTATCTGAATAAAGCAATTGAGTATTTCAATTTGCATTACTCCATTAGTAATGTTAAATGAGTATTTTATTATCTCTTAAATGATCTTTGATTTTCATGAATCCATCGCGATTTATAAATTCTGACCTATAAACAAGGGTGTAATCAAAGTACAAAGTACTGAAGGTAGAATTGCGATCGTTTAAGAAGAGATACAGAAGTGCATATATGAATATTTATTTTACCGGTTACCTTCAGGCAAAGTTTCAAGTGTGTAACCCTTTCCAGTGCTGAGATTTTGCCTCAACCTGAAACTTTAACCAAAATGTTGACGAACAGACAGACGGAGAGACAGACATCGCCAATCTATAGACCGGAATTGCTAAAGCAATCCGGCCAAAAATAAAAAAAAATCATCAATTTTAGCAGTAAAATCCTGCCAAGAAGTAATGAATTGAGAAAAAAATGTGCTGAGAGGTCCATAATTTCAAACTTGCTAAGATTTGGTCTGTGCAATGAATGTACAAATTGAAAAATGTATTGTTGACATGTATTTTCTACACCATCATTGTAATGTTGTTTATCATAAATAAAATTATTCCTTTTTTTAAATAAACTTTTAATCAAATGTGTGTCTCAGTGTTGTCTTCTTCAGCAGTTTGACAGAAACAAAGCCTAAATCTGAAATTGTGTCAATGTGTTATTTGTCAACTCTGTCCCATAAGTTTTGCTTGTGATTTGAACTCTCATAAAAAAAGCACGGAAAGGGACAACTTTCCCAACTTTGATTAAATATGTTTTCAATTAAATTGTAAAAAATCTTTTTCTTGTTTTTTGAAAGTTTTGTCATTATTATTTAAGACGGACATTATATACTAGAATAGCCAACTGACTATCATTTGAAAAAGTGTTTCTTATTTAAACCTTTCCCACTTGCATACGTAATTGCAGCCGACGACTTTTGAAAACATTGATGCAGAAGAAGAAATTGCTCATAACAAGCTTTCTCCTTTTGCAACAATGTTTTCAACTATATTCAATGATTACACTTCCAATAAATGTGATTTTCTGTATCTTTGCTCAGATTTTTTTTAATTCGTCTGCTGCAGAGTTTTTATATTGTGGGGTGGGTTGTGATTTGTTAAAGGGCAAGCAGGATTGGGAATTGAGTGTTGCACTTATCCTAATGAAACACTCGCCTGCCTGTGCATGTTTTAGCTTAACTTAACTTGTTAATGTTTTTTCCATCATCATCTTAGTCATCTGTCAGTAATCAACTCTATGAACGAAATAATCGCGTCAAAATCTTGAATCGCGTGAAAATCATAACGAACAAACTGTCAAAATCTAATTTTGAACTGTGTAATACAAATTTAGAATAAAAGGATGAATCAGTTATGTTGTAACAACCAATATCCGCGGGTCATTTACCTGATTTTGGCCGAAAGAAATGATCGATTTCTTGCAAGATTTATTCGTTATTCGTTCTGCCTATTATAATCAAAGTATTCTAAACGCTTTATAAACAAGTGATTTAAAGCGCTCAAATCATTTGATGAAATTTGTTTCTTTAGACGCGGACCTTGTCGAAAGCACCTATCCAAAATGCATCGTTGTCGAAGGAATAGATGGACTGAGAGAAAGAGAAAGAAAAGGCTTAGCAATGCATACTATCTTTATGAATAAGGACATGAACGAATATGTATGGACTAGCGCCTAGAATTTCGTACTAGCCGATCCTTCATTCCACTCGCTTATGCTAGCGGGCGAGTGGATGTTTACATCTCTGCCGAGAGGAAAAAAAGGGTTACAATTTACAAAGGGTAATTGCGCGGTGCAGTGCTATATTGGCGTAGTGATATCTAAATAATTGTGTACACTTTAAATATGATATTTACACTTACAAGACTTGTTATTTTCTATTATAAGCTTGAATAATCGGATTTTTTTTCGTTACTCTATGTTTGCTTTTGTGAGCATTCGTAAATTAGTCAACCAAAAATTGCACTTAATTGTTGGTGGTGAAGGGCATATACATCACGTGACTTCAAACTCACTATGACTATGGCAGCCTCTGCGCATGCGCAAGTCTACCAAAAAACCGAACTGAAATTGTCTCAATATATAAATGAAATTATAATTATTGAATAAATTGAAAACATTCTGTTAAAAGGAAAATATGCTCATTTGTATGAGAAACTCCTGTATTTGCCACATTGTTTTTAAACAGTTGTCTGCCACAATGACGTCTTTGGACATTTAGGGTACAACGTTAAACTTTGGGGTACAGATATGATCAACTAGAAATTGTTGATTTTTGTTGTCCTTTTATCATGTCCATCTTGAAGGAGCCTGCACTAGATTTCTTTTAAAGAATTTGGATAAAACATTGATGGGGAAAACCAGACAGTAAACGTATGAACTATTTCTCAATTTTTAAAAGTATTTTCAAAATTCATCTACTACTGATAAATGATTATTTTTGTTGGAAATTCTTACAATCTGTAGCAGTTCCTTTGCAGCATATCTCACTGGCCTGCCCAATCTGCAAAGAAAAAATATTTAATTTTAGAGCTAAACTCTATATGTAAACAATGTTTTCCACAATCATGTTTAGCCATTTTCTAGAATGGATGCTATTGTTGTGGTTTTTTAGTTGACTATCACATATATTTAACTTCACTTTAAAATTCGGCGCACAAAATATTCTGAAAAATAGAGCCGAATGTACGTTCCCTATTTGCACAAGTTTATCCAACGATATTTTGATTTATAATATTACTTATGACAAGTAGCTTTAAACTGATTTGAAATTAATTACGTATTTGACAATTTTAATTGAGTTTTTACGCAAATACACAGCTCCTCTATTGCACTAAAAAAAATATCGTAAAACATAATACAAAATGTTATGAATTCGAAATATTCTATTTCAATCTTTGTAATCTACCAGCACGCACGATGCTTTTTCCATATCAAGGACAAAACATTGTAATAACATGATAACGTTTTCAGTGTGTGTGAAAATCGCTTAGTGTCTTTAAATATCGAAAAAGAGGCTATATTCAAACCACGTGGAATCAGATATATAAATGTAAATATGGTGTAGTCCTTTCTATAGTGATATGGTTATACATTTAAAGTTATCTGGACAAAAATGTAAGCGAACTTTTATTTCGTAAGGTAACCGATTATGTTGAGAAGAGAAAGCACCAACAGAAAATGATGGACATATAGGCTGATAGAACAAGTGAATTTTAAGACATGTGCAATGTTAGTTTTAATACAGACAAAATAACAAACGCTTTCAATTCTTTTAAAAGGATTTAAATATTTATAGACAAAGGGAGGTTATCGCAATTTACTTGTTTATTTGATATCATACCTTTTGACAGAGTTTTATACGGGACAGACAGGTAAGGTTTCGCAATGACCCTGTTTTGTGTTTGTGTGCAATTAAGCAGATAAAATGGAATATTATGCTTCAACAGTAAATCAAAATTCGTAGCGGGATACATCTAATTGAAGCATGTGAGCTCGTTTTTTATTATCGTATATTAGTATATAATACTCTATAGCTTAAAATTAACATTATCCTGACGAAGAATAGTAGAACTATTGATTGAAGATGAAGTACCTATTGATCATAGGAATATGTCCTGGAAAGCTTCATTGTCTGAAAGTCATTTCCCTTAAATCATCAGAATAATCTGTACGTGGGAAATTAAAAGTCCTTGTGTGGTGCTTATGGTATCCTCCACAATTGTGTTCATACATGAGATGCATACGAGTTACTTAACATATCTAAAACAGAAGGTATGGTATGCACCAGTATAACTGTTTACTAATACATCTCTCTAATTAATTACAATTCTATATTCGTAAACATTATAATAAGCATATGCAACAGATGTTTGAGCGTATAAATGTGCAATGTGATACATACATAAATCCTGAGCCGTCTGGGTATATGCGTAGTCTTAACTTTTTACCCCGAACATAAGTCATCAACGTTTTGTACATTATTACAATACATGTTAATATAACATGAAAAATGCACACATAGTACATCATATTTTCAAAACATTTTCGTGCATTCATATCACTTTTAAAAAAGCCCATTTTCTCAGGAGAATATTGTTATTCCTTTTAAATGATAAGCCACCACATGACGACATGGATATACACACGGTAGCAGCATACTACTCGTTGAATAATGACAACAAATACTATTTTGGAAAATACATGAGCTAAAGACAAATATAAATTACAGGTTATTGATTACAAATGCATGTATTCACTTACGGTATCATGTTTAACCCACTGAGAATTGAAATCAGGACTCCTAGTTAGACTAATTGCTTTTTCAGTTTAATCTATAAAGACTTAAAATATAGCTGAAACATTTCATTTACTATCACGATTGGCCCACAGGGACATGCTCCTCTAAAAATAGAAAACTGTGTCCACCCTTGTTAATATATATGCATAGATAGGGTAATATCTATTTTTAGAGGAGCAAGTCCCTTTGATTGGCCTTAACAAAGTCACAATTGGTAAATTCTTCCTTTTCCATTAAAAGAAAGGTAACAAGAGAAAGTTGATGCAACGCATCAATGTCGTCGTAAATCCATACTGCAGTTATGCATAACACTAACATTATAGTAGTTGAAAAAACAGTTATAAACTGAGGGGAATATTGGAACATCAGGGGTAGTGTCAAATGAAAATGTATCAAAACTTTGTCAACGAAGTGAATGTCCTTCATTGAAATATAATTGAAGCCTTTCATTGTTTATGATCAATCTCCATTCCAAGGTAGGTTGACCAAACACACAGCCAACTAATTAATGGAAATGAGTAATCTTGCCAATCATTAGTCTTAGTATGTATACAGTGCTTTCATTAAGGAATAATTATAAGATTTGTGAATTCCACATACACTTTTCAATATGTTTGTCAGAATATTTGAATTGTATTATTTATCAATAAAACCACAAAATAAGACAATTTAGGATGTGCATGCAATAGCACGTCATTTTACCTTTCCCCGATTAAAGTCAACATTGAACACCTTTGCAGCAATCTACGTTTAAAACAATGAGAAAAGGGTTAGAGCACTGAAGACATGAGTTTTCTCTTAATCTCAAAATGATATTAGCTTGGCATCCTAATTATATCATATTTTAACAAATGTTAAAATGTAGTTCAATATTTATAAATTAGACCACCCTCGAAATATAATATCAGCTAGACAGTTAAATTTCATTGACATTGTTGTATAATTTTAAACTTAATTTCGATCATAAACTGAACCCTACAACATGTTAATTTATTGTAATTCTTTCCTTCCTTTTTTATAATGAAAATAACAAACTACTCATGTTTTGAAATTATTTTATGATGAGCGCCCTTGTGTCAATGATGCATAACAATATGCAGATCGGAAGCAAAATGCCTGTAAGGGAGTCTAATGACACATTTAAAATTGTCAAGGACGAAATAATTGTGTACAAAAGACCCGATTTGTGATCCACATTCTTCTTCGCAGAGTTGTCGTTCTTTACACCTCTTTGCAGAGTTGTCGTTCCTTACACCCACATACATGCATGTAATGAGTCGATAGTGCTAGAGAATGAGGCAGATAGTGTGCGTTCAAAGTCATTTTTCTATTAAAACCAGTTTTATCTCAGTTTGTTCTTTTCTTTATTTGTTTCGAACCAAATATAAACATTTTAAATCACCTATAATTCAATATTTGTAAGTGAGTGTAAAGAACGGCTCTCTGCAAAGGAGATTGATCTACGCGGATGGTATTCGAGAGTCACGTGATCAACATTTTAAGCTTAGAAACAGTTCATATTTTAGATATACATGGATAAACATTATAAAATGCATTCTTCACAAATCAAGAAATCTCTTTGAACATGAAAATAACATTCAGTAAGTTAAAATTGCTATTAAAAGGAGAATTCGACGCGATTTATATCTCGATATTGACACATAACAGTCTGCTGCAAGTCTACTAGGGACTGTAAATAAAACAAAACAACATAAATGCGAGTCAAAATAAAGAAACTGCAAATACTTAAAACATCGGAATATTTATTTCATTTTAGATGTATCATAACTTAGTTTTTTTAAACAAACGCAATTGTAATATGTTCAAGACATTTAAATTTGTATTTTTCTAATAATAACTCATCCTCCCATGTCATTTCCGAAAACCTATTAAAAATATAAGTCGCAAGCTTCTGCCCGACGACTAATTACTAACACAACTGAGCTGGTAATAGTTTAAAAGAAGTTATATTGGCTCACAAATGACCTTTTTTTACATTGAATTGTTTTCTTTCATAAATAGATGTAATTTTCAATTTTGCTCTCGATGAACTTCTATGTAGACACGTGTAAAATTTGTCTAATACAATCTCACATATTTTCTATGTAAAAACATCATCTCAAGACGTTTTTAAATATCGTCCAAATACATATCAGGTTTATTCGCCCCTGACACTGGAAACCATGTTTCCAACTGATAGAAATAATATTAAACATTTTAGTCTAGGGTTACAAAAGAAACATTTGGGCAAAACTAGTTTCAAATCAGGCCAGTAATCTTCTATTAGGAGTTTTTTTTATGTTTTTCTTTTCTTTGTAGGGAGATAACTTAAGAAATAATCCAGTATGCGGAATACGTGATTCAGGGACATGCGATGTAACTTTCACCCATACAAAGGTGTAACATATTAGATTCCCTGTTTTCATTCCTTTATCGAGTAGGTATTATTCTATTTTATCATGTCCTCTATAAATATGTTTTGCTTAGAAATTTGAATTCCATCCAATCAAAACGGAGGAATATCGTGACTGCGCTAACATATTGTATGGAGAAACTATTTGGATACGTGGTCTTGCAAATTTAATACATTACCTAGGGACAGGAAATATCACCGGCTAGTCTGATGATTTTTTTTACCCATATTATTTGTCCTTTTCTGACAAAGTGTACGCCTTATCTTTCAATATATGTATCAAACAACTTTAGAGCATTGTTATTGTCTCTAGTCGTCATACATAACATCAAATTCATGCAAAGTAATTGTATTTGTACATCGCTGATTTGAATAATGTTAATAAGCAAATGTATTTGCATTTTTAATTGCCATATACATGTACTGGTACTTATTAAATATTCACAAGATGTATATATCGTACATAACTTATGTTATTATGACATGTGAAAAGGGTCCCAAGTTGCGTCAAATAAAATCATGACTTTGCAAAAACAAAAAGTACTGCACTTACAATGATATTAGACATGAAAATAATTTAAAATGATCTAAGTAGTCGAACGACTTTTTATAGTCTAAATATAGTACATACAATCTGCCACCTGGCTTTGACAACAAAAATGGATCATGCTTTGTTGAAAGATGACCCGATTAGAAGATTAGTTGACTCAAATGTTACTTGGAGAACCCACTACCAAGATTGTTCAAATTAATCCGATCTGTTCCAAAATAAACGGCCAGGGGGCCGAGCTTGTTTTCTTTGTATGTATAAATAAAACATTTTAAGAAAACAAAATCTTTTACACAAACAATGGCCAATTTGAAAATAACTTGACACAAAACTTACCGGTATAACTTTCTTCTATTATTTGTATACGTTGACAGTGCAAGCTTTACAAGTCGCCTTGACCAAAAGTACAGGTCCAATTTGAAAATAATTTGGTACAAATCACTCTATGTTGAAATTTATCAAATTATATGAAAGACTTGGCCGTCAAGGGGTGGGGCTTGTTTCCTTAGATGTATGTAAATGGTTGTAGAGTGAACACTTTAAAAATCCTCTTAATCAAAAACATAGGCCTTATTTGAAACTTTCCCCTCTACCAAGATTATTCAAATGATTCCGATCCGTCGATAAACATGGCCAGCAATGGGTTGGGCTTGTTTTGCTTATATGTATAGTGTGAAGAGGTTAGAAGTTTTGAAGTCTTAAAAATAAAATGATTAGCGATATAGGACCATCATAGTTCTTTTGATAGTTATATCACTCTCATTTTGTAGGTCGGACCACTTGGGCTACCAACATAAAACGTCTATTGTTCCAGTATGGTTTCGGTTATGTATGGTTAAGTGAAGACGTCGGTGATTTCAACATATTTTTATCACAGTTCAAACAAAGACTCATTGATTGTAGCTACCAAACACTAAATGGTAATATTGAATCATCTCCAAAAGCGTTATCATATAAACTGTATAAAAGTGCCTTAAATCCTGAAAAATACATATCTGTATCGTTACCATATCAGTATAAGAACCTATTATCAAATTTCAGATGTTCAGGGCATAACTTAATGATTGAAAAGGGTCGGCATCTACAAATTGACAGAGACCTACGGCATTGCCAATATTGTCTGGGAAATAATAACTATGCTATTGAAGACGAAAAACACTTTCTGCTTTGGTGTCCGCTATATGAAGAATTGAGGAATGCTCTTTTCTTACAAGAATGGTTAAATTACAATACATGTGATAATCTATTTGTGATTATTATGTCAGACACTCGTTACCAGGGCATCATTGCACTTGCAAAATATTTGAACCTGGCATTTGACAAAAGAAAACAGTATTTGAGCATTTAAATGTTAAGATAGTCTCGTATGTACATGTATATATAAATGGATCTTGTATAAAACATTGATCCACCAAGTAAAGTGATTTTTTCAGAACACTCCACCATATTAAAACTACTTGTATAATGTTAACTTAAATCATTTTCACAATTACTTTTATGTTCCTTGGTAAAAATAATATTGTATCTTGGGCCGGAGGCCTTGTATTACTGAATAAAACTATTTGTATTTGTATTTTGTTCTGCTTCAATGATAATATTTGTTCTTTACTTTAAACTCTTTCAGTGCCGAATTACCTTCCGTATAATATTCAATGTACTAAATCGAACTATTCCATTTGTCATACACTAAGGGTTTTGAAATAATGCTGTAACCATAGGGGAAAACTTTTCGTTCCGAGCTATTTCATCTAAATCTCTATTTTTGACAAAACCTTAATATTCAGAAGCATTCAAAATACTTGAATAATTCGAGGCTTTGCAAAAGGAATCCGGAGCACTGTGATAATTTATATAATCTATACAATGATTTAATAATATATTTGTCTTGTGCATTGAATTGTACTACTAAATTATTTAATTAGCTATGATTTGCATTGCATTATACTTATTAATTTTCGATGGCTTGGTTTAATTGAGATTAGTTTTGATTAAGATCGTTGTCAAATATTATGCCCCCTTCAAAGAAGAGGGGTATATTGCTTTGCACATGTCGGTTGGTCGGTAGGTCGGTATGTCAGTCGGTCCGTCGGTCCGTCGGTAGACCAAAGTTTATCCGAGTGATAACCTGACCAGTAGATGACCCCTTGATTTTGAAGTCATCGGGTCAAAGGTCAAGGTCACAGTGATACTGAACGTGAAAAGCTTGTCCGAGTGATAACTAGACATTGCCTGCACCCATGGCCCATGACCCTTAAACTTGACATAGTGGCTGGGTGTGACCAGAAGATGACCCGTATTGATTGTGAGGTCATCAGGTCAAATGTCAATGTCACAGTGACCTTGAACGCGAAACGTTTGTCTGATTGATAACTTGACATTGCCTGCAACCATGGCCCTAAGACTTGAAATGGAGGCTGGGGTGACCGAAACATGAATCCTACTGATTTTAAAGTCATCGGGTCAATTGTCAAGGTCACTGACCTTGATCTTTTCGGAGTGATGCACCCATGGCCCTCAAACTTTTATTTTATTCAATTGTCCAAATATTCCTGACAACATGGCGCTCAGGGAGGCATAGTGTTTGACAAACTTCTCTTGTTTACAAATAGAATCGAACTTATTTATACAAGTATCTCAGCAACTTCAAACAGATATGAACTGCTTTCGAAAACCACAAAATAAAATATAAACGGACACATTATTCCAAACTTGCTTACACACTTTGAAACTTTAAAACATGCGTCATATTTGGATTTGAACACAGATTGCTTCATACTCGATCAAACTCTGTTCTCGTGTCCGTGCAAATTGTTTATAATAAGAAGAATATTGCTTAACAATCGTAGCTACAACCAAACGGTTATAAAGAGCTGTCAATACATGTTTTCAGACGGTTCGGGAACGTTTTAAGATGTACAGTCAAACTTGTGTTAGCGATTACCTCTGGTAAGCAGCCAACTTGTAGCCAGTTGAACATTAACCTACACAACATTTGCTTATTTAATTTACTTGTATTAAACAACAAAGTGTGTTCAACTGCCATATTTTGACTCTCACCTTGGTGGCTTAAAAATATTATTCCATGTAAATACCGGTATAAGTGTTAAAAACAAAACTGTTTTAAGTCTAACGGCCCTATCACACTGGGCCGAATGCCAATCCGTTTGCTTTCCGAATAGGAATTTGGGTGTTCGGGGAGCGAACGGATCATATTCGGGAAGCATTCCGTGTGTTCTAGGAGAATAATAGCCGTTCGGCTACGGACGGATGCATACGAAACGGCATTTGGTAGCTACAACAATTTGTTGTGCATGTTCAAAATAGTTTTCATCGACCTTCCGAATCATCCGAATGTGGCGTCCATGTGTATTCTGGAAGTATTCGGGAAGCATTCTATGAGCATACGGTGTGTACGGAAAACTTTCGGGAAACATGCGTCTAGTTCTTGGTGCATTCGGAATGAAAATTTGGAGGTACTGTGTTCCGTATGCTTTCCGAACATAGAACATGACGAATGCTTTCAGAATGCTTTCAGAACACAACGAATCGACCTAGAATAGACCGAACATTTGGAGGTGCTTGGTTCCGTATGCTTTCCGAACACCCCGAATGGACATAGAACATGACGAATGCTTTCCGATGCTTTCAGAACACGACGAATCGACCTAGAATGGACCGAACTTTTTCCGCATGCTTTCAGCACGCTTTCCGGTTACTCTGACATCCGGCCGAATGCTTTAAGAACCGCCCATATAACGGCATTTTTTCAATCACGTGGGAAATTGCGAGGAGGACAGACACACACGAGCATTTTGGATGATATATGTATCGTATATTTATAGGAATTTGGCGGACTTTACCGGCATTCTGAAAGACTTCATCGGCATTCTGAAAGCGTTCGGAAAGGGTTCGTTATGTTCGATGTCCATTCGGGGTGTTCTGAAAGCATATGGAACATACTGTGTATTCTGGAAGTGAACGAGCAGTTCTGAAAGTTTCTAAAAGAATACGCTATTCGTTATACGTTCGGCGGCATAATTGGAAAAAAAATACGGAAAGGATACTGCAAACCTTCGGAAAGCATTCGTCATGTTCTAGGTCCATTCGGGGTGTTCGGAAAGTATACAGCACCTCCAAATTCATTCCGAATGCACCAAGAACTAGACGCATGTTACCCGAACGTTTTCCGTACATACCGTATGCTCCTAGAATGCTTCCCGAATACTTCCCGAATACACATGGACGCCAAATTCGGATGATTCGGATGGTCGATGAAAATTATTTTGAACATGCACAACAAATGTTTGAAATTACCGAATGCCGTTTCGTATGCATCTGTACGGAGCCGAACAGCCAGTATGCTCCTAGAACACACAGAATGCTTCCCGAATATGATCCGTTCGCTACCCGAACACCCAAATTCCTATTCGGAAAGCAAACGGAATGGCATTCGGCCCAATGTGATCGCCCCGAAATGGATTTATTTTCCAGAATGCTCAGTATGTTCCGTATGCTTTCAGAACACCCGAATGGACATGAAAGCATTCTGAAACCATACTGAAAACATTCGGAAAGCAAACGGAAAGCATTCGGTGATACATTGGATAAAACACATTCGGAGGGAAATTCGGACAGTTTAAAAAAATCACACCACATTCGTATACGGAAAGCAAACGGAAGCTCATTCGGGCCAATATGATCGCCCCATTACACATCATCTGTTTATTTGGACAAATGTACTAACACATTAATATCTAATGTATTCCTTGGTGACTCAATGCAGACAAGAAAATATATTACGGATGTCATGTTATGGATTCGTCACGTGTTCTCTTTGAGGATACTATATTAAGTCCCGTGACAATACAGAATACCACTGCATGAAATGGATTGTTCAGCTTGTACGAGGGGTTTACTAAATATTCGAGGAAATGTGCTATTTTTTCTATATTATGGCAGATATGTAGCTGGAACTTTACCTATATATTGTTAGATTTAATGCTAATTTGATGCCAAAATATCGGATTTACTTCTTACGTACATATAGAGTTATCGTTACTATGGTAACCAGCCCAACAAATTTAGACGTTGACATCATACCCGTTCATGTTAACTGCTCTGTGAAATATCACTCAAAATAGTCTCCATTGGATAAAATTAACTTCATACAATGTTCACGCAATGATTCTAGAAAAACGCGTCTAAACGATGTTGTCCTATGTAATATATAGACACCTGGATTGAAATCCGAATGATGTCAGAAGATGACTGGGATGATTATTTGGCATTTGGTAGACTCGCCTTTAGAATTAAAGATAGGGGACGTAATGTTTCGAAAAAATTCATGCATTTAGATTTACTTAACATTGGGCCAATATGACGTCGGTGACTTTAGTAACACTTTGTAGTTATCAACGATGAACACATATCTAACACCCCTCGTACAGTCAATAATGTTTAATAACATAAATGTAGCTGTTCTGCAATAATGGTCGTTAGTTTTGAACCCGACACTTATTTTAGGAAAAGAAATGTCGATTGTTGCTGCACTGATCATGGACAAAGCGACTAAATCTTCGCTCAGCATACGGTGACAAGTAGTATTGTTTGTATATTACGACAAGTGTTTTTGTCTTTGTTTTAGGTGTTTCGAGCATGTTCAAGAGGTCAGCATGTGTTATCCTTCTTTGCTATTTGATTTCCTTCAACAAATCAAAAGGTAATAGTTATGTCAATGTTTATAGTTGTATAAGTTAACCTTTATACGTGAGTATAGGTCGATCGGAGATGCCGGCTGTATGTAATGTACACTATGACATGAACAATGTTCATTATAGATATGAGCTTTAACGCATCTAAACTTACGTGTATCGTTTATTGAATTTAAAATCCCTTAGGTGTTTACCATGCATTTTAGTCGGGTGCTCAAGTGGTTCGTTACAGTATACATGTATTTATTTATATTGAATGGTGCTTTAATTTGATAGAGAGTCTATCTGTATTTCAGTCAACATATAACATTTTACAATCAAGATCCTCACCCTTATTTAAATCGACTTATATTCAATTAAGAACGTTTTGGTTGTTTTGTTTTTGAAGATAATACAGGCATTTAAACGTAGCAGAATCTTTTCTTCGAGCTAGGCTTAGCTTAAATTACATGGCATGTCAGCCGCCATGTTGGGTTCAATGTTATGGTGTCAACGGCCAGAATCATTAAATTATATATTGCAATTTTAGAGTATAACAGTCATCTGCAAGCTGTTTGACAAAGGGATATATACAATTAGACCAAATTATTAATATAAACCGAATAAAAAACGCTTTCATCTGACAATACATTATAATTTGTTGAAATGTTAATGTTCTATCAAATTGAATGGATTCTTGAACGTCCTAAAATATGTTCGTATTATTTCTTAAACGGATATTACATACGTATACAACGGGGAATATAATATCGTAATTATGCTAGATGCACACATCATTTCTTAGATCAATGCTTTTCGAATACTAGTATTCAGGTATTCAAGACAGCAATGTGTACAGATGGTAAACCTAATTAGCAATGAACGAATCCAACTTAATAAACGTTTTTCGAAACAGTGTCCAATAAGCTCTCTACATGGTGTTTTTCTTCACACATTTTTATTTGTCAGGTTGTACGGAAAACAAGAGCATAGTTGGATACGAACACAAGCCTGTAAAACTGCTGTTTATTCAAAGCGTCCCCGTAAATGACGTTTCTGCATATAAAATTACCATGAATGACACACTCGTTTTAGCTGTTGCATATGGCTCTGATGGAAATGTATTAGGCATCACCACATTTTTCGGTGTTGAACTTATTGGAAATGTCACTGCTGGAAACCTGTCCATCCGGATAACGAGTATGAACAGTACATACGAAAGATTGTTCACATTACAAAGGACGAATTCTAATATGCCACCAAAACAATGTATCAACTTATATATGAGAGGTAAGTAGAAAGCCATTCATAGTAATCATATCTCTTCATACTACCTGTGTCCCAGTGTGTTTCTCTTTGATAGCTGTTTAAGACAATATACGCATCTTGAACACAAAACAAAAATATTAATTCATACATATATAAATACACACCCACACCCAGTGTGTGTTTTGGTATTTTGACTCGGTTTTTGGCCCGGGGCTTTAGCCCCTGGTCATAGTAGTAATACCATTTTTGTTCGGAGTTGGCAGCCTGCCAATTGAAGCACCAGCAAGGTTAGGATCTCCCCCATAAATATCATTTTAATGTGGTTGGAACATCAGTGAAGAACATAGGGGCGTGAGTACTCCAATATAAGTTTAAGAAATGCTTTAGAAATTAATGCGCCGAGAGGTCAAATATGGACGCTTGTTACATTATTAACATTCGCGAAGAGGAACGGAAAAAAAGAAAGAAGTCGCGTGAAATATCCAGTGGCGGATTTATCGGGGGCCTATAGGCCTCATGCCCTACTCCACCCACCCCACGACACCCCGACCCGGTCGGGCATCATACATATCTGGCGAGCGCCGGGCTAAATTCGCTGCTCAGAGCCCGGTCGGACATCGGGCAGACATTGACCGGGCAAAGGCGGCGTCTGGCCGACCATCCAATGTGTCTCGCAGGTTTTAAAGCCGGGTCATCGCATCATTAATCAGATTCCAGTCGCGCTCTTCACAGAAGGTAGCAATTTAACAAGCAGTTTATCACAAAAGTGTCAGAGTAACAGTACTACAAGATGCCCTATAAAAGAAGGGAGGACTGAAGGAGAAGGAGAGGGTAGTACCTACAAGAGAGGGAGAGTGGCAGTAAAGGGAATGAGACCTCTCCACTTCAGCCACCAATGCACCAATAACTAAGTTGTAGATGAAGCGTGCAAACGCAAACCTCTCCCTCAATCGTGATGTGCAGGTGCCAACGGCATTTTCGTTAGAAACGTTCTAAGTCAAGTTCGAATATGGGTCATATTGGGCAAGAAACTAGGTCACTAGGCCAAACTGAAGGGAAATCTTGTTAACATAATGGAGGCTGCATTTTTAACTTCAGCATGTTGAAACTGTATCAGAAAGTTTTTCTTGATGATATGTAGGCCAAGTTTGAATATTGGTCATGTCTGTTAAAAGACTAGTTCACTAGGCCAAATTGAAGGAAAATCTTGTTAACACTGTAGAGGCCACGTTTTTAAAATTTCGTTAGAATGTTTATTTTAATGATATCTAGTCCATGTTCGATTAAGGGTCATATCGGGTAAACACAAATAGGTCACTAGGCCAAATGAAGGAAAATCTTGATAACACACTGGATGTTGCGTTTTGAATCTTTGTCAGAATAATTGTCTTGATGAGTTTTGCATATTTGAAACACTTTCTCCCAGTCTAGTACATGGTTTAGAGAACTATTTCAACTTGATGGAATGTGATTTAACATTGACATATTTCTCAATATAATAAGGCAGAAACTTCAAAATATTCTGCCTAAACCTGATGTCAAATTTTCCTTTGATCCTTCATGTTTTAATGTGTATACTTGTGAGCTCTTGTACTCGGGACCCGGTTGCGGCGACATTCTTTCGGGCGATGTTTTCCATTGCCTCTCACCTCTGATCTATGTGAGAAAGTAGTCAGTGGCTTCGAAAGAATGTTGTGTAAGTACTGGTGTGGGAAAGCCAGGAAAACATGGGTAGGTGCACTGACCGCCGTGATATGACCAAAGCTGTTGAAAGCGGCGTTAAACTCCAAACAAACAAACAAAATTGTACTCAGGTGAGCGATATAGTGCCAACAAGGTCCTTTTGTTTTTAAATTGGCAGTTTAATAAAATTTACTATTTTTGACATGATCTTTCAACTTCTTGACAATACATACATAAACATAAGCTGCAATTGTTATTTCCTTTCACATTTCCCCCACTTCTCCAACCTTCCAGCAGCCCCCAGGCCGTCAGCACTGCAGTGCTTTGATTAATTCAAGTATAATTAAAAGGGCTAATTGCGGATCTCAGAATACATTTGGAAAAGGAATATCTGTCATAAAAGTTTATAAAATATATATCACAATAGGACGTTGGCGTGTCCGTACTTTTCTGTAATAATGCAGTTGAACACACACTCTTTGTAATTCCCTCTAAAGAGATCAATCGAATTAAACGAGCGTTGGTTTTATGCGGTCGAAATATGAAGTATCACATTTTAAATTAATAATAGAAAAAATAGGATAAATAAACATGGGTTACTTTGACAAAAAGGCATGCATTTATAACATCTAAATAGTGTGTGACAAGTTTTAAAGTATTAGGCATGTGAACAGATGCTACACTATGTGTCATTGTACCTACTCCCATATTCATTTGTTCATACATGTTCGTCCCTGGTCAAACATGTGCGGCCATTAAACAGGGGACACAAGAGAAGGTTGATGATGCAAGGCATCAATGTCGCCGGAAAAGACTGCATTGATTTATTTTTTACACTCATGTATTCTTGACTTTCATTAGTCTAAACATACACATACTGTTTTCATAAGGACTAATTCCAGGATTTTTGAAATTCCACATAGATCTACAAATTTCAGGATTTCTTTTGGTCAGGATTTTGGATGTTTTGTATTTGTCAATAAAACCATAACACATTAATACATTTTGGGATTTAAATCTACATGCAATAAAAAGCTATTAAACCTTTTCTATGTCTGAAGCAACAATGAAAACCTTTAAACGCTTAAAACATTGAGAAAACGGTTAAATTGCTGAAGACATGAACTTCCTCCTTTTTAATAATAATTATTTCACAAGTAGACCACACTTGTAACAATATATCAGCTAAATTGTTTATTTAAATCGTTGATGCATACAATATATGTGGCAAGTATGAAATTAATTGGGTGCGAAAGAGCAGATTTTCTTTATTTCTAAATCTATTGTTTATCAGAGTTTGTTCTTCTCTTAATTTGTTTCAAGCAAAATAAACATTTAATATCACATATATTTAATCATTTAAGTGTGTAATATTAGCTATCTATCTGTAATAAGGTGTTTGAGCATTCTTTCGAAATGTTGACCCTCGTGTCAGGCTTCATCGAGTCGTAGTGTCAAACATCGAAGAAAGTGAATAAAAAATCAGGCAAAGCTTTAGTGCATGTTTTATTCCACTGCATCCGAGAGAAAAAAGCATTTCTATAATATCTTTCTTTCTCCTACATTCGACCCATGCACTCGTTTTGTGACGTTTAAGAAATCAATTTGTCGTGCGACATTTCTTGTCTGCATAACCAAGTCACTTTTCTAAGTTTACATTTTACTTCCGGTTACTTCGCTTTGTTTACATTTTGGCAATATGAAACTAGGTCACGAACTGAGGAAAAGGCGTTTCGTCGTTCACGACCGATAAACAGGCTTATATTTGGGACATATTTTCACAAATTATTTCTTATTTTTGTTTCTGTTACCAGTTTATGTTGATACTTATCTATTAAAAGGAGAATTCGACGTGATTTTTCATATCGATAGTCTATTGCAAGCAGGTGCGCGTATGTAAACAAGTTATAGACTGTGCGACGTAAAGGTTTGTAGTTATCGCCTTTTGATTACATAGTTTATGAAAATAAAGTATCGCAGTCTAGCTAATAGGGACTGTTTTGTCTTCGTAAATAAAACACAAAAACGTAAATGCCAGTCAAAATAAAGAAACTGCACATACTTAAAACATCGGAATATTTATTTCATTTTAGATGTGTCATGACTTAGTGTTTTTAAACAAACGCAATTGTAATATGTTCAAGACATTTAAAAAAAAAAAATATAATAATAACTCCCCCCCCCCACCCCCCCCCCCCACCCCACCCCCCCCCCCCCACCCCCCCCACCCCCCCCTCCCATGTGATTTCAGAAAACCTATTAAAAATAGAAGTCGCGGGCTTCTGCGACTAATAACAGTACCGCGGGGTTATATATAATTGTTGTACGCATTTATTTTTATGAAGTGGTTTTCATTAGATTGAGAGATAATATTTGTGAGCATAACTCAACATTTTTCAAGAAACTGAAAAGAAAAAATGCTTTAATGAGTTTTATCAACGAAACTGAATATGACTTTAACCCTTACCCACCTGTAAACGCATTTTGACTCATCTGCAGTAGACGACGTTTAAAAATATTGTGACAAACAGAGAAATTGCAGTAACTTTCATTAAATACACCTACAATAAAAGAGATTTTCCATAATGTATGCAGACATGTTTAAGGTCGTCTGCTGCATATTTGTTGAATGTAGGAAAGGGTTAAACGATCAACAAGGAATGCACCTTAAAGGAACAGACAGGATAAGTTCTGCACGGTCTTTGTTAACGGATTTGAACCTGAATGTTCAAAACTTGTTTGACAAAAAACTAGTAATATTATTTAGTCGTGTGTTCTCAACCGCATATTAATAATGCTTAAGGCGTCGCACAAGCTAACCTGTGAGATTTCTTTAAAGTCAATTAACGTTAAAATCTAGTCAGATAATGTGATATGAGTGTTGTATATTGTTTGACCGTTATATATATATATGAAGACGTTTATGACAAATACAAGTTCAAACATATACACGGCCCATTATAAAAATATGATCCAAAATAAAAATGTTGCCTACAATTGACATTACAAGTTAGCAGTTGAGGAACATTAGACTATTTTTTAAACATAATACATACTTGGACAATAATCACAACAGCACGTTTCGTTTTTAGATGAATAATGCAAACTATAGTTACATGTATAACATATAAAATATCTAGTTTAATTGCATTTCTAAAGAAAATATTGCACGCAGATAACTGTCCAAATGAGATATTATTTGCCGCTTGTCCCGTCTGGAAAAACTATATCGGAAATAAACAGAATGTGACAATTCATCTCAACATACTTTTTCGTTATTTGATTGTAAACTATTAAGTCAACTTCTATATAATTATGTATATACATTTATGAAGAGAAAATGTATTATGAAGTAAGAATTTATACCAGGTTGCAGTATGAGTATTAAAAGTATACATGCCATCTCTTCGTTGATTATTTTCGGACGTCTTTACTTTTTCTTCATATCTTATATATATCATATGTTCTTTTTAGAAATAGTTTACAAAAATTGCCACAAAAACATGTTAAGCCTTTTTCTATTTTCGGATAGGATGTTGAATGACATCATTTCCGGAAACTCCTGCAGTGCTTTTCGCATGGAAGAAAAAGTACGGGAAATTAATAATTTATAGGTGTGAATATCAAAAACGTGCTTTTGTTACATCTTACACAGCGTGTCTTCATGTTTTGTATTGGTTGCTATTCTGTTAAACAATTGATCATATGATGTGCACAATATTTGTCTACGATTATAGAGCATAATCTGATAAATATGAATAACGTTGTCCTATTGATAAGCGCATTTCATGTTGTGTTGAGAAGCTTGCGCGCCGTTTTAAACATCTTATGTAATGTAATGGTCACCTATTATTGAAGATCCAGTTATCAAATCAATGACCGCGTTAACATATTATTGAGCAAATACTAACAGTTACTACAAGCACATGTTAATACCAAACATGTATTTCAGCTCGTCCAAATCAACCCGTATTATCCGGCACAGTCTTAGATGAAAATGGAAGGATACCTGGTGTTGAAGACAAGGCAGTCAGAATAACCTGTACGTCTACAGGAGGATACCCAAAACCGAAAATGGCCTGGTACAAAACTAGTAATCAAACGGTTCCATTGGTAAACAATGCAAATATAGCAGAACGTGATGATAGGAACTATACGTTAACCTATACATTCTTACCTAAAAGAGCAGACGATGGTAAATTGTTTATATGCCAGACTTCATACGACCCGCTGGACCCACTTTACATGAATGATAATGCGGTTCTCTATCTCAGCTGTAAGTACGATTGTGTTTCTAGACTACTGTGAAAGTTGATATATAAAACCTACACAAAAGAAACATTCCTTTCACTCGATAGGAATGTTGAACATTGTATATAAACGCATTAACATAATTATTTCACCATTCCAAACTTAATGACAAGATTCATCTGACACTTTAAATTTGTTCAAAGATAAAACAGAAATTAGCATACAAGCTTAAGATATTCCTTATCGGTATCGAATAATGGGATTTGAACGGACTCTTTCCGATACACTCACCATTACATAAAAGCATGCGTTTAACGACGTGGTAAACTGGACATACTTATATAGTAATATCGGTACATTTCCTGTGTTTCGAATAACTAATATCAAATATCGAAACTATATATGCGCTCGTGTCAGTATTACGGTACGATAACATTCAATTGATTGTCATTGAGTATATATATGTTAGTTCTATGTTTAAACACATATGTACTTTTTAAAAATGGAATTTGTGCTGTAAACTACTGGCTTTATCAATACTGCTAAAAGCTGTGATATCACTTTAGGTGTTTTTCTGTTGCATTCCGAAATGTCTGATTATTTGTGAGAACCACTATTGATGTTTTGTCTAACACGTGCATCATATGAGATTGTATGCTTTGTACATTACTGAAAAATATTATAATTTAATTGATAGGGTAATTTGCTCTGAAAACTGAGTTTTTTTTCTGAAAACTGAGTCTTAACGTTTTGCACTCATTTTTTCATATTTAATATCTAAATATTGTACTGATTGTTTTATAGGTAAACTAGGCATAATATCACTATAATGCATTTATAGATTTCTACTCGTTACATAAACATAGCTAAACATGTATTCAACCACTTTCACGTGGGTCATATGACATGTCTTTTTCTTTTATATACAACACATTTCATAAATCATATGTCGGACAAAGTGAAAAATAAAGTGAATTATATTTAGAACAGCGGTGGAGGAAAGGGTGCAGGTGGTAAGCTTTGATACACATAGGAACTGCGTCGATTAAAAATAAATCCACACACTGATGCGTAATAGCACCTCGTTCGCTGATTTGCTATGGTACAAATACTTGAGAGTAAGCGATATAGGGCAATCAATGTCCTTCTGTTTCCCAATTGCCAGTCTGATAATATATTTACTATTATTGATATGATCCTTCAATTTCATAACATTACATATATTAACATAAGCTGCAAATGTTATTTCCTTTCATATTTTCCTTCTTCTCCATCCACAACGCCGTCAATATTTTCAGTGCTTTGATTCATATTTGTATCATTCTTAAGGCTGTTTTCATGACTTTTCCAAAATGTGTTTTATTAGTTTGAGCGCTTCAATTAAAAAGGTGCCACTAGTCGTATGTTTCGTATGTCATTTACGAAGAAAATAACATTAAAAACATGTTTATCAACATATACATTTGATTTGCTTCACAAAGGACAATATCTCAAGTGTCTGTCAATCCCAAGATGCCTACATATTCAAGGGCTTTTACATTTTGTAGAAGAGTTCGAGCCAAACCTTTCAATGGCAATATATTTCCAATAAGCACACAGACTATGAGGAAATTGTTTAACCTGTTAAAAGCGTAAAAATGTTTTGCGTAAAGTTGGTTTATAAAGAAACTGACGTTTCACATGATCAAATTAATTGACTATTCTGTCAGCTTTGTTTTTATAACAAACAAAACCATATACATTTATCTTATCTATATTAAACTTTTGTCTGCACGAATATGTAGTACATTTTTAAATATTAAAAATTAGTGCAAAAAATTAAAACTTCGTTTTGATAGTAAATTATCACACCTACTTATTTCCCATATATCTATAATTTACTATATTTCAGTGAAGCCATCGAAACCTACTTTGGTCATTACAAATCCTGTCAACGAAAGTCAAACCCGGATAGAAATAGCTACATGTGCAACATCTGGATTTAGACCGGACGCCGTTGCAGTGTCCTGGGCCTTGGATGGTAATACAACAGCAGCATCTTTTACCAGTGTCCCTAGTAGCGAAACATTTAGCGTCAGTTCACGATACCAAAGAAGCGTTGGTAGGGAACTCAATGGCAAAATATTGGGATGCGTTGTAAATCATACTACATTAGATGCTCCACTGAAAACTATCGGCATTTTGAATGTACAGTGTAAGTAACTTAGTTTCATATTATATTCTTTTGTAATGGCCATCTTTCCAACAATTTGTACTTAATTTGATTTCCAGAAGTGAAAACATGACAATGTATCATACACAGTTAATTTTGAGTTCCTAGTTAATCATTAGAACAGATTTAATTGTAAAGTGTAAGAGGAATTTAACTACTTTTCTATAAAGAATATCTACGTACATGTATGATGACAAATGATTTCGATGATAAAAGTAATAGCACGCTATAATTTATTAATGTTATTAAAAGCAAACACAGGAAACCAATATGTTTCAGTAAATCTATATATTACCAGAAGAACGAGGACAATCTTAATATTATTTTTTTGGCATTCGGGTTATGTGTATTTATGACTTTGACGATTTGTAGGTCATGGCTGAATAGGGGTCATGACGGACCAAATATATATCAATTTGGCATATTAAAGAACTATTGTCTAAAACTGTAGAAGTTGCGTTTATACTTTGAGCATAATGAACTTTGTTAGAAGGTCCGTCGTGAAAATATATTGGACAAAAACTAAGTAATTTGGTCACTTTAGATTTTTGTTTGTTACATACTAGAAATCACATTTTGTTTAATTGAGGATGTTACAACTGTGTTGTGTGTCTTGATGATATATATGCTAGGTTCAGATATGGAGGATAGACTAGTTTACAAAGTGAATTGATAGACAATATCATAAGCTCTCTTCAGGCTGCAATGTTGACTCTAGGATAATGACAGTGTATCAAAATACTTGTTTATACTATCAAGGTTAAGTTAAAATATGGGTCGTATTAGGTCAAAATATAGGTATGTAAACCAGATTGAAAAAACATATAGTAAGTTGACACTCATAAGTTTAGTAAATATTGGATGTTAATGTGTATATATATCTCAAAAACACTATTTCCAATTTTTCGATATCCAGTTTCTCTACATAACACTTCAATATTAAACATAGTTTTTGTGGCGATTGGTTTGTCAATCGCCACAATGCTAACAGAAACAACAACAACGAAAAATATTTACATAGTCGGTTTTGAACAATCGGTTGATATATTTTTTCCTTACTGCAAACTAATTTACTCACATCCGCTGTAGTTCCATCATTGATGCAGAGACGTGATTAATAATAATTATGTCAGTGCTACTTTGGTACCGGATTGTTACTAATATTTGAGTTTTATCGAGACATTATCTACATAGAGTTGAAATATGTAAATATTATCTTCGTCATGATTGGGCAGATAATAAATATCATTGCGCGTTCTGCCTATGTGCGTGAAGTTAGCCGGAGTAGCCGGAACAGCCGGAATAGCCGGAACTCCGGCTACTCCGGCTGTATCAACCAGCCGGAACAGCCGGAGTTCCGGCTACTCCGGCTGCATTAACCAGCCGGAATAGCCGGAGTTCCGGCTACTCCGGCTGTATAAACCGGCCGGATGAGCTGTATTTCCTATTACTTCGACTGTACTTACCAGTCGAATATCATCATTCCGGCTACTCCGGCTGTATTAACCAGCCGGAACTCAGGCTTCTCCGGCTGTATTAACCAGCCGGAACTCAGGCTTCTTCGGCTGTATAAACCAGGCGGAACAGCTGGAACTCCGTCTACACTGACTGAATTTACCAGACGAAACAGTCGAACTCCAGCTACGTCGGCTGTATTAACCAGTCGGAACAGCTGGCTGTATTTACCATCCGGAACAGCCGGAACTCCGACAACTTCGACTGTATATACCAGCCGGAACTCCGTCTATACCGGAACAGTCGGACCTCCACATGTGGAAGAATTATTTCACCGGCAATTGCTATCAGGTATAATTTACCATATGGAAATAAAGAGTAGCTGTAACTTTAACGCGCTATGACTCTTTAATTAATTAATTCATCGCTTAGGTGCAAACGGCTCCACAAAATATAATTATCTATCTTTAATATGTGGCATTTATTTTTCGAGAAAAATATGATTTAAATGGTCTTTTTTTGGTTAAATAAACGTTGTCAATATCGAATACAGGACAACAGATCACATGGACAAAAGCTCCCATGCTATTTTTGACAGAAGGTCCCATATCATTTTAATAGGGTGGACAAAAGATCCCATGTTATTTTAACAGGGTGGACAAAAGTTCCCACACCATTTTGACAGGATGGACAAAAGATCCCATATTGATGAGCCATCCTGGTTTTTGTCTTAAGGTGACAGACAGTAAAGGTGTTGAGTATATTTTCTTCTTATTAAATGATTTCATAGAAAAATAAACCAGAAAAAAACGAAAAGATTAATAAAGTCAAATTTACTCCCTGTTAATAAAAAAAAATTATGAGTAAATATATAGCAAACAAAATATAGCATATGGTTACTACTAGTGTTGAAAATTTAGCACATCATGATAATAAAACAATGAAAAGTGGATACACCTGTATTTACAAACAAAACAGCTTTCAAAGTAGTTCATGCAGACAGGGTCTTTCAAATACTATTTGAAAGACCCTGATGCAGACATATTCAATCAACACACAGTCTGGTCATTGTCATTAGTACAGCTATTTATAAAGTTCACACCAATAATATGCTCAATGTTTTATTTTTCACAGTTTATGTAAAGAGTTCAATTAACAACACAATTTAGATTTTGATTGCCTTTAATTTAAAACAGCAGGTGATAACTTTGACCCTCTACATTAATTGGCTGTTTACCTTGAAATTCACATCCATAATATGCTCAATGGATAGGAATTATATATTCATATAGTTTATTCATTTCAATCTCTTTATTACTGGCTGATATATATTATAAGTGGGATCTTTTGTCCACCCTGTTAAAATAACATGGGATATTTTGTCCACACTGTAAAAATGATGTGGGAGCTTTTGTCCACCCTGCCAAAAATAGCATGGGATCTTTTGTCCGGCTCCCGCCAATATCATATAGACAAAGAACAAAATAAAAGTACCCATTCACATATAATCGATGTATATCAAATATTATTATATATATTTCTTAGTTGCAAACGGTCTCGGATTTACCCGAAGTTTTATGACCCTTATAAAGTCAATTTGTATCACCAGGGGATCTGAAGCGAGTCGCGTATCCTTATTACATACTCATTAATACTATATACATGATCTATACTATAATCTTCAATGTGAAATGATGTATCTTTAACAACTGCGAATAGAAGGGGGTATTATACATTTATAAAACAGAACGTAAATTGGTAATTTACTGCTCTAAAACATTTCTGTCGTAAATGATACAATGCGGTTTTTTTCTGTTCTGGTCCTCTGGTGTATGTGGGAAAAGGTTACGATAACATCCACCTTACTATGTTGTGAATTAAAAACTAAAATTCAATCAACTCTGTTGACCTAAATTTACAAATATCAGACTTTACCCATAAATACGCATTTGGACGCATCAATAGTTCACGGGTTTTAGAAACAGTGTATAAATTGGAGACATTGATCATTAATCAATAAGTACAAGCAATTCTGCTTTATACGGTGAGACCGGTCGATACCCACTAATTATAAATTTGCAAATAAGAACAATTAAATATTTTTTAAAACTTTTTATATATAAACAAAATAATTGTATACTGTCAACAGTGTTACATAGTATGAAATACGATGCTGAAACACATAATGTTAAAAACTGGGCGAGTAACATTAGAAATGTATTACAAAGAAGCGGATTCAACGATGTATGGTTATTTCCTAGTTCGGTAAACATAAATAGTTTCATACCATTACTCCGCAATCGATTAATTGATCTTTATATTAATGATTGGCAACGTGATATAGAAAATAAACCATCTTTAGTACTTTTTAAGGAATTAAAACAAAAATTCGAACCCTCTTATTATCTTATTAAAATGAATATATCTAAATTTAGAATTATTATTTCGAAATTAAGACTATCCTCACATGAATTAAATATAGAACAAGGAAGGCACAGAAATATACCACGCAATGAACGAAAATGTACACTATGCCCGCTAAATGAAATAGAAGATGAATTCCATTTTATTCTATCATGCCCGTTCTACAAAACAATTAGGAAATCCTACATAAACGAATATTATTACAAAAACCCAAGTGTCTACAAATTAACAGAACTTTTGAATTCGAACAATTTAACAATTTTAAATAACTTAGCTACGTATTGCATTTTCTCTCATTTTTTTATTTTTTTCTCTATATCCACTTCTTTATTTTTTGTGATTTTTTTTTATATATATTTTCTCCTATTTTGTAACGTATGTATTATACATGTGAATTGACGAGGAGCAGATATGCTCAAGTCAGAATGAAATAAATTGAATTGAATTGAATTGAATTAATAATTAGAAAATGAATGAATGTTTTCTATTCTTTTCAATTGTTATTTAATTAAGTTCAACATCCATGATTTTCCATGATCGTGCATACTTATATGTGTATCGTTCGTCTATTTGTTAGTTTTCATCATAGATATGCTTATGTATATAACATGGAACGTGTTTCAATAAATACTATTAATTTACAGATGTTTTGGTTTTATCCATATTAAGCTATAAACCAGTGTATTTGGCTAATTGCCCGCCACGACTATCCCCGAGGCGTTAATTGTTTTATTACCCCGGTCACAGCGTGTGATCAATGTGTATTGGTAAATAACGGAACCTAACGGAAATTAACGAATGAATTGTTTCAGAGCGCAGCTAGGCTTATCGATATTTGATATTTATCTGATGATCAAAATTCTTCAGTATGGCTGCGTCGGCTGTATTAACCAGCCGGAACAGGCGGAACTCCCTATACACCAACCGTATTAACCAGCCGGAACAGCTGGAACTTCGTCTTCACCGACTACATTAACAAACCGGAACAGTCGGACCTCCAGCTACGTCGGCTGTATTAACCAGCCGGAACAGAGGGAATTCCAGTTACACAAGCTATATTAATCAGCCGAAACAAGCGGAACTCCGGCAACTCCGACTGTATTAACCATGCATGCTTCAATCCACCGTCCAATCCATCTATCTCGAACAATAGGCACGCGAAAACGAGGGTGAAACCACTCTGTCGGCCCAACTCTGGCTGTGTTTTGCAGCCGGCTGCAATACATCCGGATGGAATCCGGCTAGCGTTTCTGGGAGCAAGAGTGTGTCTTTTTCACCTGACATATATGTCAGGATGCCAGTTAAACTCTCTAATATCCAGCAATTTCCAGCCGGAGTTAGCCGGAGTTGGGCTGCCAAAACGCCAACTTCATGTGATCATTGCAGCCAGCTGCGATAAATCCGTGCGGAATCCAGCTAGTGCAACTCGGAGCCAGAGTGAGGCACTTTCACGTGACACATGTCACGATGCCAGTTAAGCTCTCTAACTCGAACAGGACGGGTGCAAAGTCGTGAATATGTCGGGAAATCCCAACTCCGGCTGTGCATGGCAGCCGGCTGACGGAATTTGGCGAAACCGGATGTAATGCAACAGGAAGTCAGTTTGCGGCGCTTTCACCTGGCATGCTTCAATTTGCCGTCCAAGCCATCTATCTCGAGCAATAGGCATGCCAAAACGAGGGTGGTCGGCCCAACTCCGGCTGGGTTTTACAGCCGGCTGCGATAAATCCGGTTGGAATCCGCCTAGCGTGTCTGGGAGCCAGAGTGTGTCACTTTCACCTGGCATATGCCAGGATGCCAGTTAAAATCTCTAATATCGAGCAATATACAACCGGAGTTGGGCTGTAGACTTGGCCAAACTGCCAACTTCATCTGAACATGGCAGCCAGCTGCGATAAATCCGGGTGGAATCCGGCTAGTGCGACTCGGAGCCAGACTGAGGTGCTTTCACCTGGCATGCTTCAATCCACCGTCCAATCCATCTATCTCGAACAATAGGCACGCCAAAACGGGGGTGAGACCACTCTGTCGGCCCAACTCCGGCTGGGTTTTGCAGCCGGCTGCGATACATCCGGGTGGAATCCGGCTAGCGTGTCTGGGAGCCAGAGTGTGTCACTTTCATTTGTCATATATGTCAGGATGCCAGTTAAACTCTATAATTTCCAGCCGGATTTGGCCGGAGTTGGCCGGAGTTGGGCTGCCAGAACGCCAACTTCATGTGAACATTGCAGCCAGCTGCGATAAATCCGTGCGGAATCCGGCTAGTGCAACTCGGAGCCAGAGTGAGGCACGTTCACCTGACACACGTCACGATGCCAGTTAAGCTTTTTAATTCGAACAGGACGGGTGCAAATTCGGGAATATGTCGGGAAATCCCAACTCCGGCTGGGTTTTGCAGCCGGCTGCGATACATCCGGGTGGAATCCGGCTAGCGTTTCTGGGAGCCAGAGTGTGTCACTTTCACCTGACATATATGTCAGGATGCCAGTTAGACTCTCGAATATCCAGCAATTTCCAGCCGGAGTTAGCCGGAGTTGGGCTGCCAAAACGCCAAATTCATGTGAACATTGCAGCCAGCTGCGACAAATCCGGGCGGAATCCGGCTAGTGGAACTCGGAGCCAGAGTGAGGCACTTTCACGTGACACATGTCACGATGCCAGTTAAGCTCTCTAATTCGAACAGGACGGGTGCAAAGTCGGGAATATGTCGGGAAATCCCAACTCCGGCTGTGCATGGCAGCCGGCTGACGGAATTTGGTGAAACCGGATGTCATGCAACAGGAAGTCTGTTTGCGGCGCTTTCACCTGGCATGCTTCAATCCGCCGTCCAAGCCATCTATCTCGAGCAATAGGCACGCCAAAACGAGGGTGGGAGCCACTCTGTCGGCCCAACTCCGGCTGGGTTTTACAGCCGGCTGCGATAAATCCGGTTGGAATCCGCCTAGCGTGTCTGGGAGCCAGAGTGTGTCACTTTCACCTGGCATATGCCAGGATGCCAGTTAAAATCTCTAATATCGAGCAATATACAACCGGAGTTGGGCTGTAGACTTGGCCAAACTGCCAACTTCATCTGAACATGGCAGCCAGCTGCAATATATCCGGGTGGAATCCGGCTAGTGCGACTCGGAGCCAGACTGAGGTGCTTTCACCTGGCATGCTTCAATCCACCGTCCAATCCATCTATCTCGAACAATAGGCACGCCAAAACGGGGGTGAGACCACTCTGTCGGCCCAACTCCGGATGGGTTTTGCAGCCGGCTGCGATACATCCGGGTGGAATCCGGCTAGCGTGTTTGGGAGCCAGAGTGTGTCACTTTCATTTGTCATATATGTCAGGATGCCAGTTAAACTCTATAATTTCCAGCCGGATTTGGCCGGAGTTGGGCTGCCAGAACGCCAACTTCATGTGAACATTGCAGCCAGCTGCGATAAATCCGTGCGGAATCCGGCTAGTGCAACTCGGAGCCAGAGTGAGGCACGTTCACCTGACACACGTCACGATGCCAGTTAAGCTTTTTAATTCGAACAGGACGGGTGCAAATTCGGGAATATGTCGGGAAATCCCAACTCCGGCTGGGTTTTGCAGCCGGCTGCGATACATCCGGGTGGAATCCGGCTAGCGTTTCTGGGAGCCAGAGTGTGTCACTTTCACCTGACATATATGTCAGGATGCCAGTTAGACTCTCGAATATCCAGCAATTTCCAGCCGGAGTTAGCCGGAGTTTGGCTGCCAAAACGCCAACTTCATGTGAACATTGCAGCCAGCTGCGACAAATCCGGGCGGAATCCGGCTAGTGCAACTCGGAGCCAGAGTGAGGCACTTTCACGTGACACATGTCACGATGCCAGTTAAGCTCTCTAATTCGAACAGGACGGGTGCAAAGTTGTGAATATGTCGGGAAATCCCAACTCCGGCTGTGCATGGCAGCCGGCTGACGGAATTTGGTGAAACCGGATGTCATGCAACAGGAAGTCTGTTTGCGGCGCTTTCACCTGGCATGCTTCAATCCGACGTCCAAACCATCTATCTCGAGCAATAGGTTCGCCAAAACGAGGGTGGGAGCCAGTCTGTCGGCCCAACTCCGGCTGGGTTTTACAGCCGGCTGCGATAAATCCGGATGGAATCCGCCTAGCGTGTCTGGGAGCCAGAGTGTGTCACTTTCACCTGGCATATGCCAGGATGCCAGTTAAACTCTCTAATATCGAGCAATATACAGCCGGAGTTGGGCTGTAGACCTGGCCAAACTGCCAACTTCATCTGAACATGGCAGCCAGCTGCGATAAATCCGGGTGGAATCCGGCTAGTGTGACTCGGAGCCAGACTGAGGTGCTTTCACCTGGCATGCTTCAATCTACCATCCAATCCATCTATCTCGAACAATAGGCACGCCAAAATGGGGGTGAGACCACTCTGTCGGCCCAACTCCGGCTGTGTTTTGCAGCCGGCTGCGATACATCCGGGTGGAATCCGGCTAGCGTGTTTGGGAGCCAGAGTGTGTCACTTTCATTTGACATATATGTCAGGATGCCAGTTAAACTCTCGAATTTCCAGCCGGAGTTGGCCGGAGTTGGCCGGAGTTGGGCTGCCAGAACGCCAACTTCATGTGAACATTGCAGCCAGTTGCGATAAATCCAAGCGGAATCCGGCTAGTGCAACTCGGAGCCAGAGTGAGGCACTTTCACCTGACACATGTCACGATGCCAGTTAAGCTTTTTAATTCAAACAGGACGGGTGCAAAGTCGGGAATATGTCGGGAAATCCCAACTCCGGCTGGGTTTTGCAGCCGGCTGCGATACATCCGGGTGGAATCCGGCTAGCGTTTCTGGGAGCCAGAGTGTGTCACTTTCACCTGACATATATGTCAGGATGCCAGTTAGACTCGAATATCCAGCAATTTCCAGCCGGAGTTAGCCGGAGTTTGGCTGCCAAAACGCCAATTTCATGTGAACATTGCAGCCAGCTGCGACAAATCCGGGCGGAATCCGGCTAGTGCAACTCGGAGCCAGAGTGAGGCACTTTCACGTGACACATGTCACGATGCCAGTTAAGCTCTCTAATTCGAACAGGACGGGTGCAAAGTTGTGAATATGTCGGGAAATCCCAACTCCGGCTGTGCATGGCAGCCGGCTGACGGAATTTGGTGAAACCGGATGTCATGCAACAGGAAGTCTGTTTGCGGCGCTTTCACCTGGCATGCTTCAATCCGACGTCCAAACCATCTATCTCGAGCAATAGGTTCGCCAAAACGAGGGTGGGAGCCAGTCTGTCGGCCCAACTCCGGCTGGGTTTTACAGCCGGCTGCGATAAATCCGGATGGAATCCGCCTAGCGTGTCTGGGAGCCAGAGTGTGTCACTTTCACCTGGCATATGCCAGGATGCCAGTTAAACTCTCTAATATCGAGCAATATACAGCCGGAGTTGGGCTGTAGACCTGGCCAAACTGCCAACTTCATCTGAACATGGCAGCCAGCTGCGATAAATCCGGGTGGAATCCGGCTAGTGTGACTCGGAGCCAGACTGAGGTGCTTTCACCTGGCATGCTTCAATCTACCATCCAATCCATCTATCTCGAACAATAGGCACGCCAAAATGGGGGTGAGACCACTCTGTCGGCCCAACTCCGGCTGTGTTTTGCAGCCGGCTGCGATACATCCGGGTGGAATCCGGCTAGCGTGTTTGGGAGCCAGAGTGTGTCACTTTCATTTGACATATATGTCAGGATGCCAGTTAAACTCTCGAATTTCCAGCCGGAGTTGGCCGGAGTTGGCCGGAGTTGGGCTGCCAGAACGCCAACTTCATGTGAACATTGCAGCCAGTTGCGATAAATCCAAGCGGAATCCGGCTAGTGCAACTCGGAGCCAGAGTGAGGCACTTTCACCTGACACATGTCACGATGCCAGTTAAGCTTTTTAATTCAAACAGGACGGGTGCAAAGTCGGGAATATGTCGGGAAATCCCAACTCCGGCTGGGTTTTGCAGCCGGCTGCGATACATCCGGGTGGAATCCGGCTAGCGTTTCTGGGAGCCAGAGTGTGTCACTTTCACCTGACATATATGTCAGGATGCCAGTTAGACTCGAATATCCAGCAATTTCCAGCCGGAGTTAGCCGGAGTTTGGCTGCCAAAACGCCAATTTCATGTGAACATTGCAGCCAGCTGCGACAAATCCGGGCGGAATCCGGCTAGTGCAACTCGGAGCCAGAGTGAGGCACTTTCACGTGACACATGTCACGATGCCAGTTAAGCTCTCTAATTCGAACAGGACGGGTGCAAAGTTGTGAATATGTCGGGAAATCCCAACTCCGGCTGTGCATGGCAGCCGGCTGACGGAATTTGGTGAAACCGGATGTCATGCAACAGGAAGTCTGTTTGCGGCGCTTTCACCTGGCATGCTTCAATCCGACGTCCAAGCCATCTATCTCGAGCAATAGGTTCGCCAAAACGAGGGTGGGAGCCAGTCTGTCGGCCCAACTCCGGCTGGGTTTTACAGCCGGCTGCGATAAATCCGGATGGAATCCGCCTAGCGTGTCTGGGAGCCAGAGTGTGTCACTTTCACCTGGCATATGCCAGGATGCCAGTTAAACTCTCTAATATCGAGCAATATACAGCCGGAGTTGGGCTGTAGACCTGGCCAAACTGCCAACTTCATCTGAACATGGCAGCCAGCTGCGATAAATCCGGGTGGAATCCGGCTAGTGTGACTCGGAGCCAGACTGAGGTGCTTTCACCTGGCATGCTTCAATCTACCATCCAATCCATCTATCTCGAACAATAGGCACGCCAAAATGGGGGTGAGACCACTCTGTCGGCCCAACTCCGGCTGTGTTTTGCAGCCGGCTGCGATACATCCGGGTGGAATCCGGCTAGCGTGTTTGGGAGCCAGAGTGTGTCACTTTCATTTGACATATATGTCAGGATGCCAGTTAAACTCTCGAATTTCCAGCCGGAGTTGGCCGGAGTTGGCCGGAGTTGGGCTGCCAGAACGCCAACTTCATGTGAACATTGCAGCCAGTTGCGATAAATCCAAGCGGAATCCGGCTAGTGCAACTCGGAGCCAGAGTGAGGCACTTTCACCTGACACATGTCACGATGCCAGTTAAGCTTTTTAATTCAAACAGGACGGGTGCAAAGTCGGGAATATGTCGGGAAATCCCAACTCCGGCTGGGTTTTGCAGCCGGCTGCGATACATCCGGGTGGAATCCGGCTAGCGTTTCTGGGAGCCAGAGTGTGTCACTTTCACCTGACATATATGTCAGGATGCCAGTTAGACTCTCGAATATCCAGCAATTTCCAGCCGGAGTTAGCCGGAGTTTGGCTGCCAAAACGCCAATTTCATGTGAACATTGCAGCCAGCTGCGACAAATCCGGGCGGAATCCGGCTAGTGCAACTCGGAGCCAGAGTGAGGCACTTTCACGTGACACATGTCACGATGCCAGTTAAGCTCTCTAATTCGAACAGGACGGGTGCAAAGTTGTGAATATGTCGGGAAATCCCAACTCCGGCTGTGCATGGCAGCCGGCTGACGGAACTTGGTGAAACCGGATGTCATGCAACAGGAAGTCTGTTTGCGGCGCTTTCACCTGGCATGCTTCAATCCGACGTCCAAGCCATCTATCTCGAGCAATAGGTTCGCCAAAACGAGGGTGGGAGCCAGTCTGTCGGCCCAACTCCGGCTGGGTTTTACAGCCGGCTGCGATAAATCCGGATGGAATCCGCCTAGCGTGTCTGGGAGCCAGAGTGTGTCACTTTCACCTGGCATATGCCAGGATGCCAGTTAAACTCTCTAATATCGAGCAATATACAGCCGGAGTTGGGCTGTAGACCTGGCCAAACTGCCAACTTCATCTGAACATGGCAGCCAGCTGCGATAAATCCGGGTGGAATCCGGCTAGTGTGACTCGGAGCCAGACTGAGGTGCTTTCACCTGGCATGCTTCAATCTACCATCCAATCCATCTATCTCGAATAAAAGGCACGCCAAAATGGGGGTGAGACCACTCTGTCGGCCCAACTCCGGCTGTGTTTTGCAGCCGGCTGCGATACATCCGGGTGGAATCCGGCTAGCGTGTTTGGGAGCCAGAGTGTGTCACTTTCATTTGACATATATGTCAGGATGCCAGTTAAACTCTCGAATTTCCAGCCGGAGTTGGCCGGAGTTGGCCGGAGTTGGGCTGCCAGAACGCCAACTTCATGTGAACATTGCAGCCAGTTGCGATAAATCCAAGCGGAATCCGGCTAGTGCAACTCGGAGCCAGAGTGAGGCACTTTCACCTGACACATGTCACGATGCCAGTTAAGCTTTTTAATTCAAACAGGACGGGTGCAAAGTCGGGAATATGTCGGGAAATCCCAACTCCGGCTGGGTTTTGCAGCCGGCTGCGATACATCCGGGTGGAATCCGGCTAGCGTTTCTGGGAGCCAGAGTGTGTCACTTTCACCTGACATATATGTCAGGATGCCAGTTAGACTCTCGAATATCCAGCAATTTCCAGCCGGAGTTAGCCGGAGTTTGGCTGCCAAAACGCCAATTTCATGTGAACATTGCAGCCAGCTGCGACAAATCCGGGCGGAATCCGGCTAGTGCAACTCGGAGCCAGAGTGAGGCACTTTCACGTGACACATGTCACGATGCCAGTTAAGCTCTCTAATTCGAACAGGACGGGTGCAAAGTCGTGAATATGTCGGGAAATTCCAACTCCGGCTGTGCATGGCAGCCGGCTGACGGAATTTGGTGAAACCGGATGTCATGCAACAGGAAGTCTGTTTGCGGCGCTTTCACCTTGCATGCTTCAATCCGACGTCCAAGCCATCTATCTCGAGCAATAGGCACGCCAAAACGAGGGTGGGAGCCACTCTGTCGGCCCAACTCCGGCTGGGTTTTACAGCCGGCTGCGATAAATCCGGGTGGAATCCGCCTAGCGTGTCTGGGAGCCAGAGTGTGTCACTTTCACCTGGCATATGCCAGGATGCCAGTTAAACTCTCTAATATCGAGCAATATACAGCCGGAGTTGGGCTGTAGACCTGGCCAAACTGCCAACTTCATCTGAACATGGCAGCCAGCTGCGATAAATCCGGGTGGAATCCGGCTAGTGTGACTCGGAGCCAGACTGAGGCGCTTTCACCTGGCATGCTTCAATCTACCATCCAATCCATTTATCTCGAACAATATGCACGCCAAAATGGGGGTGAGACCACTCTGTCGGCCCAACTCCGGCTGGGTTTTGCAGCCGGCTGCGATACATCCGGGTGGAATCCGGCTAGCGTGTTTGGGAGCCAGAGTATGTCACTTTCATTTGACATATATGTCAGGATGCCAGTTAAACTCTCTAATTTCCAGCCGGAGTTGGCCGGAGTTGGCCGGAGTTGGGCTGCCAGAACACCAACTTCATGTGAACATTGCAGCCAGCTGCGATAAATCCGGGCGGAATCCAGCTAGTGCAACTCGGAGCCAGAGTAAGGCACTTTCACCTGACACATGTCACGATGCCAGTTAAGCTTTTTAATTCAAACAGGACGGGTGCAAAGTCGGGAATATGTCGGGAAATCCCAACTCCGGCTGGGTTTTGCAGCCGGCTGCGATACATCCGGGTGGAATCCGGCTAGCGTTTCTGGGAGCCAGAGTGTGTCACTTTCACCTGACGTATATGTCAGGATGCCAGTTAGACTCTCGAATATCCAGCAATTTCCAGCCGGAGTTAGCCGGATTTGGGCTGCCAAAACGCCAACTTCATATGAAGATTGCAGCCAGCTGCGATAAATCCGGGCGGAATCCGGCTAGTGCAACTCGGAGCCAGAGTGAGGCACTTTCATCTGACACATGTCACGATGCCAGTTAAGCTCTCTAATTCGAACAGGACGGGTGCAAAATTTGGAATATGTCGGGAAATGCCAAATCCGGCTGTGCATGGCAGCCGGCTGACGGAATTTGGCGAAACTGGATGTCATGCAACAGGAAGTCAGTTTGCGGCGCTTTCACCTGGCATGCTTCAATCTGCCGTCCAAGCCATATATCTCGAGCAATAGGCACGCCAAAACGAGGGTGGGAGCCACTCTGTCGGCCCAACTCCGGCTGGGTTTTACAGCCGGCTGCGATAAATCCGGGTGGAATCCGCCTAGTGTGTCTGGGAGCCAGAGTGTGTCACTTTCACCTGGTATATGCCAGGATGCCAGTTAAACTCTCTAATATCGAGCAATATACAGCCGGAGTTGGGCTGTAGACTTGACCAAACTGCCAACTTCATCTGAACATGGCAGCCAGCTGCGATAAATCTGCGTGGAATCCGGCTAGTGCGACTCGGAGCCAGACTAAGGTGATTTCACCTGGCATGCTTCAATCTACCGTCCAATCCATCTATCTCGAACAATGGGCACGCCAAAACGGGGGTGAGACCACTCTGTCGGCCCAACTCCGGCTGGGTTTTGCAGCCGGCTGCGATACATCCGGGTGGAATCCGGATAGCGTGTCTTGGAGCCAGAGTGTGTCACTTTCATTTGACATATATGTCAGGATGCCAGTTAAACTCTCTAATTTCCAGCCGGAGTTGGCCGGAGTTGGCCGGAGTTGGGCTGCCAGAACGCCAACTTCATGTGAACATTGCAGCCAGCTGCGATAAATCCGGGCGGAATCCGGCTAGTGCAACTCGGAGCCAGAGTGAGGCACTTTCACCTGACACATGTCACGATGCCAGTTAAGCTTTTTAATTCGAACAGGACGGTTGCAAATTCGGGAATATGTCGGGAAATCCCAACTCCGGCTGGGTTTTGCAGCCGGCTGCGATACATCCGGCAGGAATCCGGCTAGCGTTTCTGGGAGCCAGAGTGTGTCACTTTCACCTGACATATATGTCAGGATGCCAGTTAGACTCTCGAATATCCAGCAATTTCCAACCGGAGTTAGCCGGAGTTGGGCTGCCAAAACGCCAACTTCATGTGAACATTGCAGCCAGCTGCGATAAATCCGGGCGGAATCCGGCTACTGCAACTCGGAGCCAGAGTGAGGCACTTTCACGTGACACATGTCACGATGCCAGTTAACCTCTCTCATTCGAACAGGACGGGTGCAAAGTCGTGAATATGTCGGGAAATCCCAACTCCGGCTGTGCATGGCAGCCGGCTGACGGAATTTGGTAAAACCGGATGTCATGCAACAGGAAGTCTGTTTGCGGCGCTTTCACCTGGCATGCTTCAATCCGCCGTCCAAGCCATCTATCTCGAGCAATAGGCACGCCAAAACGAGGGTGGGAGCCACTCTGTCGGCCCAACTCCGGCTGGGTTTTACAGCCGGCTGCGATAAATCCGGGCGGAATCCGCCTAGCGTGTCTGGGAGCCAGAGTGTGTCAATTTCACCTGGCATATGCCAGGATGCCAGTTAAACTCTCTAATATCGAGCAATATACAGCCGGAGTTGGGCTGTAGACTTGGCCAAACTGCCAACTTCATCTGAACATGGCAGCCAGCTGCGATAAATCCGGGTAGAATCCGGCTAGTGCGACTCGGAGCCAGACTGAGGTGATTTCACCTGGCATGCTTCAATCCACCGTCCAATCCATCTATCTCGAACAATAGGCAGGCCAAAACGGGGGTGAGACCACTCTGTCGGCCCAACTCCGGCTGGGTTTTGCAGCCGGCTGCGATACATCCGGGTGGAATCCGGCTAGCGTGTCCTGGAGCCAGAGTGTGCCACTTTCATTTGACATATATGTCAGGATGCCAGTTAAACTCTCTAATTTCCAGCCGGAGTTGGCCGGAGTTGGCCGGAGTTGGGCTGCCAGAACGCCAACTTCATGTGAACATTGCAGCCAGCTGCGATAAATCCGGGCGGAATCCGGCTAGTGCAACTCGGAGCCAGAGTGAGGCACTTTCACCTGACACATGTCACGATGCCAGTTAAGCTCTCTAATTCGAACAGGACGGGTGCAAAATCGGGAATATTTCGGGAAATCCCAACTCCGGCTGTGCATGGCAGCCGGCTAAGAAGTCAGTTTGCGACGCTTTCACCTGGCATGCTTCAATCCGCCGTCCAAGCCATCTATCTCGAGCAATAGGCACGCCAAAACGAGGGTGGGAGCCACTATGTCGGCCCAACTCCGGCTGGGTTTTACAGCCGGCTGCGATAAAACCGGGTGGAATCCGCCTAGCGTGTCTGGGAGCCAGAGTGTGTCACTTTCACCTAGCATATGCCAGGATATGCCAGGGCGAGTATAGCTAACCCCAAAAAGCCCGCATTGAAGCCATAATTTAGCTTTATTCATAATGAATGAGACGACTACACATCGTTGCAGAAGGCAACACAGTTATTGAAATGATTTTGTATAAGTTCAATTTATGTCAAAGAAGTGTCTGTGTGTTCCCAGCTCAAGGAAGTTAGAATGAAATTAATAGACTTCTATGGAATAAATATATCCTCTCTGCAGTAGTGAATTTACTATTAATCAAAGTATATGTAGCAACTGCATACTTTGAGCAGTATAATGATCCCTGATAAAAGTAAATATATAATGCCAGATGATGGTAACTTGGTCAAAATATGAGAAGCAGATAATCAAAAGTGATTGTATCTTAAAGTTTTAAATTTTGAAATAAAAACAATAACTGATAATGAAACAAATATTTTGATTGGTAACGGAATAGTTGGTTATTGAAAACATGGGATTATCTCTTGATTGAATTGTCCCAAACAATGAAATATATGCAATTCTAAAGAGGCCTACCATATCACAATATACCAGAAGTCAGGGTGACTTATATTATGTAACATTATGCAATCATTTCCGGCCTTGTCACATGTGTGTTGGTTACACACTAATTAACTGGTTTTATAACCCCTTTATTGTGCATACATGTAGGGACTTAAGCTAATTGGCAATTAAAGTCTTCTTATATAACCCTTCTCAACATTCTTAAATTCTGCAGCAGACAAATTCGAAATCATCATTGGCAATAAATTTTGCAAATATATCTATTTATAAGATTGTAAATGTAATTATGATTAAAATAAAAGGCATTTTTTTCTTCATAAAAGCAAAAAAATGCTCATGAATCTTGACTGTCAAGCAATTTCTTTTTTCTATTTTTGTTTTATCAAAAGAAGTTTATTATTATTTATATGTCACAGTTGAATTGGACGTAGATATTGGCTCATAAGTAGTTAAAATTAAATCTTAAAATAAAATTCCATGTTTAGATATCATGTATCCTCTTATGCTTGAAAAGGATGCATTCATGTATTCACAGCATATTTCATCAATATTCAAATCCAAATCCCTGGTAACAAAATCCTCCTTTCCATATGCTATTTACGATCAACAGCACGTATTTCAAATTGAACAAGTACACGTATATACAAATGAATATTGAACAAGTATATATCACATTCTATATACATATATAGATGGAGACAATTGTAACTATATGACGGCTCAAACAAGTGTGAAACAGAAAAAACGATCAACACCTTCACAAGATATTGAAGTAAATATAAATTGTAGTTATAATTACCCTAAAGAGCTTTCATATATATATGTAACATACCGTGCTCGAACTTAATAACCATCGGTTCAAAACAGTTTATTAACTCAATGGTTACATGACAATATGAGCAATAACAAAATACAAACAATATACATTTGAGGCTTATAACATATTATTTAAATAATAAATATTGCAGAACTTTGGCAGTGATATATTCTAAAAATTTGTATCAGAGGGAGAGTACCCTACACATAATGAAGAATCAAAATTCATAAAAATGACTTATGATATATGATACTGTATTAAACAAAAATGATTTTCAAATTTAGTTACGTTTACAATGAGAATTCTCTGTAAATATTACTCAAACGTCAGTTAAATTTTACAAGAATTTCTTTTATAAATAGACATATTTTCTGTATTCTATCGTATTGGTTGTTTTGATATTCATTAATTCATTAAAACTATGGATATTGTGTCTGTTATAGTATTTGCCGTTAAGTAAACGTTTTCTATTTGAGCAAAAATATTGACATTCTAATAAGTAATGATATTCATCACCTACAGCTGAATCGCACAATTGACATTTACGCATATTTAAATCATTGCCATTCCAACAACCGGTTTCAACAGGAAGTCTGTGGTTACGTGTTCTAAACCGTATTAAATATTTTAACATTTTTGTTGGTGTATGTATCAAATAGTTTTCAAATTCGAAATGAATTTTCAACAATTGAATACCAGTCATTGACAAACATGTCTGACAGTAATATAGTGTTCCTGGTGTTAGGAATGACGTTTTTAATTGATGAAAGGAAAACGTGCGTAAAGTGTTTAATTAGTGCACAGGACAGTTATATACTCTATGTTTATGTTCGTAAAATAAAATACATGATTTTGTATTACTGTGTACATTTTTTCATTTCATTCATTTATGTTGGTATGATTACAAAAGGAAATAAAATGGAAACCCGTTGATCTATCCTAAAAAGAGTTCATTTTCCCGACGTTAATTACGTCACATATAAACCCAAGATAAGCCATAATGCACCACAGACGTTCCCAAATTCATTGTTGGGGTGGTAATTTCGTCGGAGGTCACCACAAACTATCACATGTATGCTGGTAACCTCTGGCGCGGTCTAACAGCTCGATCGTAATGTAGAACCAGGACGACTAAAACACTTTTCTGTTTCATTTTTTGCAACATAACAGTCTGGTAACCTCTGGCGCGTTGTAACAGCCCGTAAATTGATTCCTAGACATTTCAACAAATAATCGTTATAACAAGACAAGCATGTTTAAAGACTGGTTACCTCTGGCACGGCTTAAAAACGTGAAAGTTAATGATCATTTTTTAAATACGCAAGAGAGACTCGCCTTGACGTGAATCTTGGGCTTCAACCCTACGTTGTGCAAAGGGTATGGAGAAAAAAGGAGACATGAATACAAATAAAAAATTTATTACAAATTCGTAGATGTACAAAACTATTTAATATAAACATGAAATGAAGCAATATTTTTCCTCAAAAAATATTTGACGATCAGACATGTTCATTATCAAGGTCTTGTTTTTGGCTGAATGATTGTTCGGTGTTTTACGCCGCTTTCAACTAACATGCCATCACGGAGTTTCCGGGTCTAAATTACCAGTACTACTGGTCCATTTACCCTGACACAAGCCAGTCAGTCGTAATAGTAACCCCGCAACCTTGAGCGCCAAGGAGGGCAGCCGTTACGACCATTTTCAAAGGCTTTGGTATGACAAGACCGGGGATTCGGAGGCGGACGCTCTACGGTGTGTTCCCGGAACGCCTACTCGACTTAAGTGTATCGCGAATTAGGGGGCCTTGTAACGGGTAAATTATAGATTTATTTTGTAGATGACTTTGGAACTCTTTTTTATAAACTTTTGATAAAAGTATTAAATATTTAAATATTAAATTTTGTAAATATAATTATCATGTTTTACGTTCTTACAGTTTGATAGCTATTAATTAATTAATAATTAACTTAAATTTAATCCATTATTAATTTGTATATAATTTGGTTTTAACATGTAGCACAAACAAATTATCATTCAAACACACAAAATATTTGCCCTTTGAATTAAAGCTTTATGTTCTTACAGTTTGATAGCTATTAATGTTGAAGGATGTCACAGTAAACTAAAAACCCAACATGCCCACCCTAATATATTCACGGCCATACAGATATTTAAAGACGTTCAGAACTGCAACGATATCAACATAATTCAGAGAGCTGCAGGTGGAAATACAAGACCACAAACCCAACGGTACCTGAACATTGATCGTCACCTGATAGTTCTCAAAGAGAGATACCAAACTGGAGTGATTGATGTAATGACTGATGTGGACTCAGCATCCCAACTCATCCAGTTGGGAGCTAAACTGTGTGAAAATAGCATCTATCTAGTAATGTATATAATGTGCTATTGTATATATGTATATGTTTTATCTGTGCTATGCATACACAAGAATTTTTACAAATACTCATTTTCTATATTATGTTGATTAATATGATAACAAATAACACTAGTTTAAATTGTATTATTTTGTGTAGTTGTTTATGTAGTTTAAATAATTTTAAACCGATCACAAGTGCAGACGAGAATCAAACTCATGCCAACAGAATAAGCACCCTAACCTGTTGCCTTTTTAGAAAGTGTACCACTTGAAATTGTTGTGGGGAAAGTAGCCTTCGCTTTTAACATGCATTGGCCCATTTTCAACGATACGTTTCAATCACATTTCATCGAAATACCAGTTTTTTTCAACTGTTAAAGTTTTGAAGTGTTTAAATTCAGATTGAAGCGTAATACATACAAAATAATATTTTTTGTTTATAAAAGAAAAAATCTGACCATGTTCAATTATCTTATCAATTAAGTCCACATAAATCTATCACTTATAACTTCCTTTAAAAGGCCCCCTAATCCTCAATTTTGACCAGGTAGAGATTAAATCGAGTAGGCGTTCCGGGAACAAACCCGCTCTACCACTGCACCCGACCGACGCGGTTGAATTCTTGTTGAATAGTTTGTTTAATCAATGTGTTTGATCAATAAACCTGTTGCATGCGACAATGTACACCCATCAGTTGATCACACATATTCAACTCCCCTATGGCATACCCATGTCAAATTAACAGGCAATTGATGAAACTTCACGGAGGCGGTTGATTGACGATTGGGAATAAAAAATCTATGCTCGAGGAAGCATTAACCGACACTTTCCTGCAGGTTGAGTTTGAGGAAGTGATATGGGCGTGCTTTCAACAGAGTTTAACTGGCATCCTGGTATATATCAGGTGAAAGTGACACACTCTGGCTCCCAGACACGCTAGCCGGATTTATCGCAGCCGGCTGCAAAACCCAGCCGGAGTTGGGACGACAGAGTGGCTCCCACCCTCGTTTTGGCGTGCCTATTGCTCGAGATAGATCGATTGGACGGTAGATTGATGTATGCCAGGTGAAAGCGCCTCAAACTGACTTCCTGTTGCATGACATCCGGTTTCGCCAAGGTCCGTCAGCCGGCAGCCATGCACAGCCGGAGTTGGGATTTCCCGACATATTCCCGACTTTGCACCCGTACTGTTCGAAGTTTAACTGGCATCCTGACATATATGTCAGGTGAAAGTGACACACTCTGGCTTCCAGACACGCTAGCCGGATTCCACCCGGATTTATCGCAGACGGCTGCAAAACCCAGCCGGAGTTGGGCCGACAGAGTGGTCTCACCCCCGTTTTGGCGTGCCTATTGTTCGAGATAGATGGATTGGACGGTGGATTAAAGCATGCCAGGTGAAAGCGCCTCACTCTGGCTCCGAGTCGCACTAGGCGGATTCCACCCGGAGTTATCGCAGCTGGCTACCATGTTCAGATGAAGTTGGCAGTTTGGCCAAGTCTACAGCACAACTAAGGCTGTTTATTGCTCGATATTATATAGTTTAACTGGCATCCTGGCATATGCCAGGTGAAAGTGACACACTCTGGCTCCCAGACACGCTAGGCGGATTCTACCCAGATTTATCGCAGCCGGCTGTATAAACCCAGCCGGAGTTGGGCCGACAGAGTGATTCCCACCCTCGTTTTGGCGTGCCTATTGCTCGAGATAGATGGCTTAGACGGCGGACTGAAGCATGTCAGGTGAAAGCGCCGCAAACTGACTTCCTGTTGCATGAAATCCGGTTTCGCCAAATTCCGTCAGCCGGCTGCCATGCACAGCCGGAGTTGGGATTTCCCGACATATTCACGACTTTGCACCCGTCCTGTTCGAGTTAGAGAGCTTAACTGGCATCGTGACATGTGTCACGTGAAAGTGCCTCACTCTGGCTCCGAGTTGCAGTAGCCGGATTCCGCCCGGATTTATCGCAGCTGGCTGCAATGTTCACATGAAGTTGGCGTTTTGGCAGCCCAACTCCGGCTAACTCCGGTTGGAAATTGCTGGATATTCGAGAGTCTAACTGGCATCCTGACATATATGTCAGGTGAAAGTGACACACTCTGGCTCCCAGAAACGCTAGCCGGATTCCTGCCGGATGTATCGCAGCCGGCTGCAAAACCCAGCCGGAGTTGGGATTTCCCGACATATTCCCGAATTTGCAACCGTCCTGTTCGAATTAAAAAGCTTAACTGGCATCGTGACATGTGTCAGGTGAAAGTGCCTCACTCTGGCTCCGAGTTGCACTAGCCGGATTCCGCCCGGATTTATCGCAGCTGGCTGCAATGTTCACATGAAGTTGGCGTTCTGGCAGCCCAACTCCGGCCAACTCCGGCCAACTCCGGCTGGAAATTAGAGAGTTTAACTGGCATCCTGACATATATGTCAAATGAAAGTGACACACTCTGGCTCCAAGACACGCTAGCCGGATTCCACCCGGATGTATCGCAGCCGGCTGCAAAACCCAGCCGGAGTTGGGCCGACAGAGTGGTCTCACCCCCGTTTTGGCGTGCCCATTGTTCGAGATAGATGGATTGGACGGTAGATTGAAGCATGCCAGGTGAAATCACCTTAGTCTGGCTCCGAGTCGCACTAGCCGGATTCCACGCAGATTTATCGCAGCTGGCTGCCATGTTCAGATGAAGTTGGCAGTTTGGTCAAGTCTACAGCCCAACTCCGGCTGTATATTGCTCGATATTAGAGAGTTTAACTGGCATCCTGGCATATACCAGGTGAAAGTGACACACTCTGGCTCCCAGACACACTAGGCGGATTCCACCCGGATTTATCGCAGCCGGCTGTAAAACCCAGCCGGAGTTGGGCCGACAGAGTGGCTCCCACCCTCGTTTTGGCGTGTCTATTGCTCGAGATATATGGCTTGGACGGCAGATTGAAGCATGCCAGGTGAAAGCGCCGCAAACTGACTTCCTGTTGCATGACATCCAGTTTCGCCAAATTCCGTCAGCCGGCTGCCATGCACAGCCGGATTTGGCATTTCCCGACATATTCCAAATTTTGCACCCGTCCTGTTCGAATTAGAGAGCTTAACTGGCATCGTGACATGTGTCAGATGAAAGTGCCTCACTCTGGCTCCGAGTTGCACTAGCCGGATTCCGCCCGGATTTATCGCAGCTGGCTGCAATCTTCATATGAAGTTGGCGTTTTGGCAGCCCAAATCCGGCTAACTCCGGCTGGAAATTGCTGGATATTCGAGAGTCTAACTGGCATCCTGACATATACGTCAGGTGAAAGTGACACACTCTGGCTCCCAGAAACGCTAGCCGGATTCCACCCGGATGTATCGCAGCCGGCTGCAAAACCCAGCCGGAGTTGGGATTTCCCGACATATTCCCGAATTTGCAACCGTCCTGTTCGAATTAAAAAGCTTAACTGGCATCGTGACATGTGTCAGGTGAAAGTGCCTCACTCTGGCTCCGAGTTGCACTAGCCGGATTCCGCCCGGATTTATCGCAGCTGGCTGCAATGTTCACATGAAGTTGGCGTTCTGGCAGCCCAACTCCGGCCAACTCCGGCCAACTCCGGCTGGAAATTAGAGAGTTTAACTGGCATCCTGACATATATGTCAAATGAAAGTGACACACTCTGGCTCCAAGACACGCTAGCCGGATTCCACCCGGATGTATCGCAGCCGGCTGCAAAACCCAGCCGGAGTTGGGCCGACAGAGTGGTCTCACCCCCGTTTTGGCGTGCCCATTGTTCGAGATAGATGGATTGGACGGTAGATTGAAGCATGCCAGGTGAAATCACCTTAGTCTGGCTCCGAGTCGCACTAGCCGGATTCCACGCAGATTTATCGCAGCTGGCTGCCATGTTCAGATGAAGTTGGCAGTTTGGTCAAGTCTACAGCCCAACTCCGGCTGTATATTGCTCGATATTAGAGAGTTTAACTGGCATCCTGGCATATACCAGGTGAAAGTGACACACTCTGGCTCCCAGACACACTAGGCGGATTCCACCCGGATTTATCGCAGCCGGCTGTAAAACCCAGCCGGAGTTGGGCCGACAGAGTGGCTCCCACCCTCGTTTTGGCGTGCCTATTGCTCGAGATATATGGCTTGGACGGCAGATTGAAGCATGCCAGGTGAAAGCGCCGCAAACTGACTTCCTGTTGCATGACATCCAGTTTCGCCAAATTCCGTCAGCCGGCTGCCATGCACAGCCGGATTTGGCATTTCCCGACATATTCCAAATTTTGCACCCGTCCTGTTCGAATTAGAGAGCTTAACTGGCATCGTGACATGTGTCAGATGAAAGTGCCTCACTCTGGCTCCGAGTTGCACTAGCCGGATTCCGCCCGGATTTATCGCAGCTGGCTGCAATCTTCATATGAAGTTGGCGTTTTGGCAGCCCAAATCCGGCTAACTCCGGCTGGAAATTGCTGGATATTCGAGAGTCTAACTGGCATCCTGACATATACGTCAGGTGAAAGTGACACACTCTGGCTCCCAGAAACGCTAGCCGGATTCCACCCGGATGTATCGCAGCCGGCTGCAAAACCCAGCCGGAGTTGGGATTTCCCGACATATTCCCGACTTTGCACCCGTCCTGTTTGAATTAAAAAGCTTAACTGGCATCGTGACATGTGTCAGGTGAAAGTGCCTCACTCTGGCTCCGAGTTGCACTAGCTGGATTCCGCCCGGATTTATCGCAGCTGGCTGCAATGTTCACATGAAGTTGGTGTTCTGGCAGCCCAACTCCGGCCAACTCCGGCCAACTCCGGCTGGAAATTAGAGAGTTTAACTGGCATCCTGACATATATGTCAAATGAAAGTGACATACTCTGGCTCCCAAACACGCTAGCCGGATTCCACCCGGATGTATCGCAGCCGGCTGCAAAACCCAGCCGGAGTTGGGCCGACAGAGTGGTCTCACCCCCATTTTGGCGTGCCTATTGTTCGAGATAAATGGATTGGATGGTAGATTGAAGCATGCCAGGTGAAAGCGCCTCAGTCTGGCTCCGAGTCACACTAGCCGGATTCCACCCGGATTTATCGCAGCTGGCTGCCATGTTCAGATGAAGTTGGCAGTTTGGCCAGGTCTACAGCCCAACTCCGGCTGTATATTGCTCGATATTAGAGAGTTTAACTGGCATCCTGGCATATGCCAGGTGAAAGTGACACACTCTGGCTCCCAGACACGCTAGGCGGATTCCACCCGGATTTATCGCAGCCGGCTGTAAAACCCAGCCGGAGTTGGGCCGACAGAGTGGCTCCCACCCTCGTTTTGGCGTGCCTATTGCTCGAGATAGATGGCTTGGACGTCGGATTGAAGCATGCAAGGTGAAAGCGCCGCAAACAGACTTCCTGTTGCATGACATCCGGTTTCACCAAATTCCGTCAGCCGGCTGCCATGCACAGCCGGAGTTGGAATTTCCCGACATATTCACGACTTTGCACCCGTCCTGTTCGAATTAGAGAGCTTAACTGGCATCGTGACATGTGTCACGTGAAAGTGCCTCACTCTGGCTCCGAGTTGCACTAGCCGGATTCCGCCCGGATTTGTCGCAGCTGGCTGCAATGTTCACATGAAATTGGCGTTTTGGCAGCCAAACTCCGGCTAACTCCGGCTGGAAATTGCTGGATATTCGAGAGTCTAACTGGCATCCTGACATATATGTCAGGTGAAAGTGACACACTCTGGCTCCCAGAAACGCTAGCCGGATTCCACCCGGATGTATCGCAGCCGGCTGCAAAACCCAGCCGGAGTTGGGATTTCCCGACATATTCCCGACTTTGCACCCGTCCTGTTTGAATTAAAAAGCTTAACTGGCATCGTGACATGTGTCAGGTGAAAGTGCCTCACTCTGGCTCCGAGTTGCACTAGCCGGATTCCGCTTGGATTTATCGCAACTGGCTGCAATGTTCACATGAAGTTGGCGTTCTGGCAGCCCAACTCCGGCCAACTCCGGCCAACTCCGGCTGGAAATTCGAGAGTTTAACTGGCATGCTGACATATATGTCAAATGAAAGTGACACACTCTGGCTCCCAAACACGCTAGCCGGATTCCACCCGGATGTATCGCAGCCGGCTGCAAAACACAGCCGGAGTTGGGCCGACAGAGTGGTCTCACCCCCATTTTGGCGTGCCTATTGTTCGAGATAGATGGATTGGATGGTAGATTGAAGCATGCCAGGTGAAAGCACCTTAGTCTGGCTCCGAGTCACACTAGCCGGATTCCACCCGGATTTATCGCAGCTGGCTGCCATGTTCAGATGAAGTTGGCAGTTTGGCCAGGTCTACAGCCCAACTCCGGCTGTATATTGCTCGATATTAGAGAGTTTAACTGGCATCCTGGCATATGCCAGGTGAAAGTGACACACTCTGGCTCCCAGACACGCTAGGCGGATTCCATCCGGATTTATCGCAGCCGGCTGTAAAACCCAGCCGGAGTTGGGCCGACAGACTGGCTCCCACCCTCGTTTTGGCGAACCTATTGCTCGAGATAGATGGCTTGGACGTCGGATTGAAGCATGCCAGGTGAAAGCGCCGCAAACAGACTTCCTGTTGCATGACATCCGGTTTCACCAAATTCCGTCAGCCGGCTGCCATGCACAGCCGGAGTTGGGATTTCCCGACATATTCACAACTTTGCACCCGTCCTGTTCGAATTAGAGAGCTTAACTGGCATCGTGACATGTGTCACGTGAAAGTGCCTCACTCTGGCTCCGAGTTGCACTAGCCGGATTCCGCCCGGATTTGTCGCAGCTGGCTGCAATGTTCACATGAAGTTGGCGTTTTGGCAGCCAAACTCCGGCTAACTCCGGCTGGAAATTGCTGGATATTCGAGAGTCTAACTGGCATCCTGACATATATGTCAGGTGAAAGTGACACACTCTGGCTCCCAGAAACGCTAGCCGGATTCCACCCGGATGTATCGCAGCCGGCTGCAAAACCCAGCCGGAGTTGGGATTTCCCGACATATTCCCGAATTTGCACCCGTCCTGTTCGAATTAAAAAGCTTAACTGGCATCGTGACGTGTGTCAGGTGAACGTGCCTCACTCTGGCTCCGAGTTGCACTAGCCGGATTCCGCACGGATTTATCGCAGCTGGCTGCAATGTTCACATGAAGTTGGCGTTCTGGCAGCCCAACTCCGGCCAAATCCGGCTGGAAATTATAGAGTTTAACTGGCATCCTGACATATATGACAAATGAAAGTGACACACTCTGGCTCCCAAACACGCTAGCCGGATTCCACCCGGATGTATCGCAGCCGGCTGCAAAACCCATCCGGAGTTGGGCCGACAGAGTGGTCTCACCCCCGTTTTGGCGTGCCTATTGTTCGAGATAGATGGATTGGACGGTGGATTGAAGCATGCCAGGTGAAAGCACCTCAGTCTGGCTCCGAGTCGCACTAGCCGGATTCCACCCGGATTTATCGCAGCTGGCTGCCATGTTCAGATGAAGTTGGCAGTTTGGCCAAGTCTACAGCCCAACTCCGGTTGTATATTGCTCGATATTAGAGATTTTAACTGGCATCCTGGCATATGCCAGGTGAAAGTGACACACTCTGGCTCCCAGACACGCTAGGCGGATTCCAACCGGATTTATCGCAGCCGGCTGTAAAACCCAGCCGGAGTTGGGCCGACAGAGTGGCTCCCACCCTCGTTTTGGCGTGCCTATTGCTCGAGATAGATGGCTTGGACGGCGGATTGAAGCATGCCAGGTGAAAGCGCCGCAAACAGACTTCCTATTGCATGACATCCGGTTTCACCAAATTCCGTCAGCCGGCTGCCATGCACAGCCGGAGTTGGGATTTCCCGACATATTCCCGACTTTGCACCCGTCCTGTTCGAATTAGAGAGCTTAACTGGCATCGTGACATGTGTCACGTGAAAGTGCCTCACTCTGGCTCCGAGTTCCACTAGCCGGATTCCGCCCGGATTTGTCGCAGCTGGCTGCAATGTTCACATGAATTTGGCGTTTTGGCAGCCCAACTCCGGCTAACTCCGGCTGGAAATTGCTGGATATTCGAGAGTCTAACTGGCATCCTGACATATATGTCAGGTGAAAGTGACACACTCTGGCTCCCAGAAACGCTAGCCGGATTCCACCCGGATGTATCGCAGCCGGCTGCAAAACCCAGCCGGAGTTGGGATTTCCCGACATATTCCCGAATTTGCACCCGTCCTGTTCGAATTAAAAAGCTTAACTGGCATCGTGACGTGTGTCAGGTGAACGTGCCTCACTCTGGCTCCGAGTTGCACTAGCCGGATTCCGCACGGATTTATCGCAGCTGGCTGCAATGTTCACATGAAGTTGGCGTTCTGGCAGCCCAACTCCGGCCAACTCCGGCCAAATCCGGCTGGAAATTATAGAGTTTAACTGGCATCCTGACATATATGACAAATGAAAGTGACACACTCTGGCTCCCAGACACGCTAGCCGGATTCCACCCGGATGTATCGCAGCCGGCTGCAAAACCCAGCCGGAGTTGGGCCGACAGAGTGGTCTCACCCCCGTTTTGGCGTGCCTATTGTTCGAGATAGATGGATTGGACGGTGGATTGAAGCATGCCAGGTGAAAGCACCTCAGTCTGGCTCCGAGTCGCACTAGCCGGATTCCACCCGGATTTATCGCAGCTGGCTGCCATGTTCAGATGAAGTTGGCAGTTTGGCCAAGTCTACAGCCCAACTCCGGTTGTATATTGCTCGATATTAGAGATTTTAACTGGCATCCTGGCATATGCCAGGTGAAAGTGACACACTCTGGCTCCCAGACACGCTAGGCGGATTCCAACCGGATTTATCGCAGCCGGCTGTAAAACCCAGCCGGAGTTGGGCCGACCACCCTCGTTTTGGCATGCCTATTGCTCGAGATAGATGGCTTGGACGGCAAATTGAAGCATGCCAGGTGAAAGCGCCGCAAACTGACTTCCTGTTGCATTACATCCGGTTTCGCCAAATTCCGTCAGCCGGCTGCCATGCACAGCCGGAGTTGGGATTTCCCGACATATTCACGACTTTGCACCCGTCCTGTTCGAGTTAGAGAGCTTAACTGGCATCGTGACATGTGTCACGTGAAAGTGCCTCACTCTGGCTCCGAGTTGCACTAGCTGGATTCCGCACGGATTTATCGCAGCTGGCTGCAATGATCACATGAAGTTGGCGTTTTGGCAGCCCAACTCCGGCTAACTCCGGCTGGAAATTGCTGGATATTAGAGAGTTTAACTGGCATCCTGACATATATGTCAGGTGAAAAAGACACACTCTTGCTCCCAGAAACGCTAGCCGGATTCCATCCGGATGTATTGCAGCCGGCTGCAAAACACAGCCAGAGTTGGGCCGACAGAGTGGTTT